>PVJA010016513.1:0-43342 GCA_004027025.1 Myocastor coypus
CTATGCAGTTAAGGCTGGCCTTGAGTTCACTTTTGTAGCCCAGGCTGGTCTCGAACTTGCACCAATCCTCCTGCTTCAGCCTCCCAAGTGCTGGGATTACAGGCTTGCGCCACCATGCCCGGCTACCTCTGTTTCTTGAGTGGATAAGTTAGGTCCTAAGACTTGAGAGAAAGGGGCAGGGGCAAGAGGTAATAACAAAAGGAAAGACTCCCCTTCAGAGATCTGTCTTACAACAAGGACTTGTTAAAATTTCAGAGTACCAAGGACAGGACTGATGATGAAATCAACCCCTGAAAGACAGACCATGAGCCAGGTGATCTTTCTCCCTTGTCCCTCTCCATTCTTTTTTCTCTCCCTCTCCATCTTCCTGTCTTTGACATAAACCATGTTATCCTCACAGTATCCTAAATCCTAGTATATGGCTGTTCACCTGACAGATATCTAACCATTTTCTCAAGATAGAGTAACATACCTAGCCCATTCCAAAGGAACAAAGAGATTAAATTAACCATGGTGTGGTTAATATGAACTTGTTCTTCCTGTCAAAGTCATGGACTGTAGGTTGACAGATAGAATCCTTCACTCTGCTAAACAAACGGTGGCTTCTCATTGGGTTTCCTGCTGCCGGCTTCTGAAAACCATTGCTGGGGCCACAAGCAGGGCTGCTAATTGAAGAGCTGCACTCCTTAAATATCAAAGTAATGTGGTGAAACTGGTCATGTTGTTGCTGCTCCCTCTGTGTTCCTTCTGCAAAGCTTGCTCTTAGTCACGAAATCGAAACTTGCAAAGTGTAGCAGACAGAAGGCTAAAGGTCAAATGATAAATTCTGAGTGCTAAGACATGCTTTACTAACTAAAGCTCCATGCTCCACTGGGCCTCTTCTTATATAAGGCAAAGCTCCAGGAGCCATGAGCAAAGATTCACAGACTTAGGAAAATGAGAATTTGGGTCAGAATCAAGGGAGAAAATGTTCACTGGTTGGGGAGTAGTTACTATCTATTGAACTGTAATATGCCAGATAAAGCTATTTAGTTTTGCATGTTAATATGTGCATGGATCCATGTATGTTTATGTTGATATAGGTGCAAGAATGTACATATAACATCATATATAAATACATCCCTTTATGGTGACAAAATTAAAGCTTAAAAAGTGTTGGTCAATTGTTTTAGCTCATCTCCTAAACAGAATTTGCAAAATTTGAGTGCAGGTCATTTATTTAAGGTGATCCTACAGGCTGCAGTGAGGGTGTAGTGAGTGGAAATCAGAAAGGAAGGAGACCAACTCTCAGAGTATTATATCATTGATGTGATTATTGGGTGAGTGAAAGGTTCAGTTGCACTTGACACTTTGAGGATGGGTCCCCTACACTGTTGGGTTATATCATGCAGTATAGGTTAATGGCACTGAACTCCTAAAGCCTTCATAACTTCTTCTAGCATTCTCTTAAAATTTAGGAGTTCCTGGCATGGGGAAAATGTTGAGTTGTGTATCTGAGGCTTGACCTCTCCCCAAAAGAAGGACCTGTAAACATGGCTTTCAGGGCAAACCCTCAGAAAATGCTATTGCTCATGGCCATCCCTAGAAATGATCATACAGAGGGACTGGGCTTCAGAGTTGGACAGATGCACTGGAACACTGAGACAGGTCTCCGTGGCTTGCCATCATTCCACCTAGCCCATCTGTGATTGCAGCTGTAATGGTGGACAGTTCTGAACACATAGACAACTGTTCCCTGAAAGCAAGCCAAGTCGTCAACAGTTTCATGACTCAGGCCTCTATAGCTCACATTGTTTCTATGCTAAAAGCAAGCCACTGTGTAGCAGAGAAAATAAACTACTACTCCCTCAATACAGAGCCGTCTGTGGCCAGATGTATGGATGTTTTCCCTACACTAATCACCAGCTGGTGTCTTAAGTTTGGTTCAATCCTGATATTACTTACTTGGAGTGAGAGTCTGGTTTGACCTACTGACTACTAACTGGAAATTCCCACGTTTCTTTGAGTTTCACAGTCATTTGCTCATAAAATTCAGGAAAATATTTATGTCTTCTAGTGTGTTAGGAAAGGTATTGCAGGGTACAGATGGATAGCCATTGGAGGGCGTATAGGGTGAGAGATGTGGAAGGGGCATGAGACTTCCCAAACCTGAGACTTTGATGCCTGTCCCACTTCAGAGTTCAGGAGTTTCTTCTGAGACTTGACTGCAAAGGCAGGATTAATTAACTCCACTTCCAGCTCCTCTACCCTTTCCAGAAGGTGGGAGATAGAGTAAGACTGAAAGTTCTGAGCTTCCATCATGGTTCCACCTCTCTGGTGTTGAGCCGCCATGCAGAAATTAAGAGCCACCCTGTTCAAACAACCTGTGCTTCAGAAGAGTCCAGGAGAGTCCAAGGCATTAGGAGCTGTGTGTCAGGAGCCATGGCAAACTAGCAGAGCACCTAGCGCTTTTGCTTTGGATACAGAGGCTTTAGGTGCTCAGTACCAGTCACTGGGGTTGAAGTATACACATTCCTTATTACAAATCATAACATGAGCTCTTCTGAGGAAAAATATGTATACTAGTAATGTACAGATAGTATATTTAAGTATATATAGTACGCATATATAGTATAATCTATATGAAATTTAGTATAAGATATATATATACATATATATATGTGTATATATATATATATATATATATATATATATATATATATCTCATAACATGAGGTCGGTCTTTGGAGATAGACTATATACACTAGTAATGAGTTATCCATCAATAAAATGTTCCATAAGCCCAGGGTCAATGTCAGAGTGTTGTCAAGGAAACCTCTGTACAGATGGTGAGTTAGACTTAGGTGTTAAAAGAAATTCTAGAATCCTCAGCAAGCTACGTGGTACACACCCACATTGGTGAAGGCAGCCTGCTTAACTTAGTCCACCCATTCAAATGTTCATCTCTTTCAAAAAACACAGACACACTCAGAAAGAATGTTTTACAGCTCCTGGAGCATCCCTTAATCCAATCAAAATGATGTGAGTTTGATGGTTACTTAAAAAAAAAAAAATAAATAAAAAAGACTTGCTGTGGAACTCCCAGTTCTCAGGCTATCCTTGCAGTCTGGCTGCAGGCTGTTCTGGGTTAGCTCTCCTTTGTCTGTGTCCTCCAGCACCAGCATAGGCCCATTTTCCTGAAGGCTTAAGTAGGGCTCCTGAAGGCAGTGGACAACTGCGAGGTTCCCAGAAGCTGGAGCTTAGAATGGCACAACATCACTTCCACAAGTTCTATCAGTTAAAGCAAGTCCCAAGGCTAGCCTGGACTTTTCCCCATCCATCTTGTTATAGGAAAAGCTATAAAACTTTAATTTTAGAATTAAAGCATGCATGATTATCCTACACAATTGCCTTTTTTATATGTGTGATAAAATAAGGTACAGAGTGAGTGAATACCTGGTTTCGGGTCACACAACTTGTGAGAGGATATCCCCATTGCCTGGGATGGGCTGATCTCAGCAAGCAAAGCGGCAGAGAAATGAAACCAAGGAGCCTACCATGGAGGAAAGAAAGCTGAGTCATTGGTGCTGGGAGAATGGAGATACCCTTCATCTGCTTGCTCAGGGTAAGCTGTGGAAACAGCCCAGTCCAAATTGCAAGTCACATCCTGGCAATGTTCCCTGAGAGAGCTGATTCTTTGCTGAGAATAAAATGATTTATAGCACAAAGTCCATCATTATAGGCATCTTTTAAAAGAATCTTTAAGAAAAACTATACAGTATTGAAATACTCTGCTATGAGCCAATTGCATTTTTGAAAACAGGAAAAGGACACAAGGGACAGAAATTTTCAGTAACATTGTTCTTTTTAGTTAATACACTGAAAAGAATGTGGCAGTTCATTGCACACACCTCTTCTTTGTTCTTCTGTATACATTCTGATGAGCTTCCTTATATTCCCTCTGTAAATAGCAGATATTATAGGCCCTTTATTAAAACTTGGAAGCAACTAAGCATAAAATGAAATATGACTACTTTTCAACAAGCACACCATTGCCATTAAGAGGAATGATCCAGCAACACAGGCTGTACTTAGAGGTTTTGTTAGTGCTTTGGTACTTCACAGTTCAGATTTGGGATAAGAAAAAACAAGCTCCCCAACAGACAGAGTACATCATTCATAACCAGAAATGAATATCCTTTGTATTTTATTCTGCAGAGTCCACACCCTTCTGTATATAACCTTAGGGTTAAAAAGGAATCTGTAAGTGGCTTACAAAAATCTGTTTTGCCTTTTAAAATTTTTTTTAAAAGCTAACTTATTATTCACATTCTCTTGGTTAAAATTAATATCATAAAGAAGTAAACATGAATATCATAAGTAATCTTCACAGACAGAGAAGACAGAGAAATCTCATGCTTGTATATCTACTCCTATACACCCCCAATCATTTACCTCCCAAGAGTTAAATACTGAAATTTGGCCCATAACTTTCTAGATAGCTTTGTGTGCTTGCATATTTATAACACAAATATATGAAGGATTTTATATTTTGCATTAATGCCATATATCTCTAAATTTTACCAATTTTAGTATATGTGCTGCCAAAGTGAGCACAATATATCTCTAAATCTTGTACCTAAATTTACCTTTTACATTTATCCTTATCTTAAGGATTTTTCCATTTTATGTCACAGATACAATATATTATATTTATTTATTTATTTTTTTGTGGGACTGAGGTTTGAACTCACAACCTTGCACTTGCCAGGCCAGCACTTGTGCCATGGAGCTATATCCCCAGCCCCATATTTTTATTTCTGATCAGTATTTTTTAGAAAGAGCATATCTTTATTTTTTACTTCCTTTTTGATGGACTTTTAGGTTATTTCTGATTTTGTTTTTATTATCCCAACTAATACTACAGCAAATATAGGATGTGTGTGTGTGTGTGTGTGTGTGTGTGTGTGTGCATGTGTGTGTGTGTGTGTGATTGTGCTAGTGCTAGAGTGTTTCTGTAGTATAACTCCTTGAGTGGAATTTCTGGATATAAGAATAGGAATATAAAATTTTCAAAGGCTTTTGCTTACTCATGCCTCTTAGCGTCTCCTCCATTAGGCTTTGTGTTCAGTGTGAATGAAATGGGTTTGGAAAGCCTTTGAGTCAAACACGGTACATATCCAGCCTCTATTATTTGGTAAATGATAACTTGGGAAGTTAATCGTTTTGGGTCTTAGTTTCTCCATTGCAAATATAAGACTGCTGCACATCTCTAAAGGATTTGGGTTTTAAATCATAGTGAATAGAAACAAAAATGTGCAAATTAATGATGAATATTTTAGAGATTGCAAAGATACAGTCTGCTGTAGTCTATGTGCCATAGGTTCACCACCCACCACTGACTAGACTTTAGTAGGTAAGTAACCTTTTGCTAAAAGTAATAACCTACTTTTTGAACTTCACCAAATCTCTTGTTTGCTGTACAGATTCTAGGGCATTATCTCAGAGATACAACTGGTGATGAACTGAGCTATGGCTTGAAAGTCACACTTTTAAGCAAGCCTTCCCAGAGATTTTGGCATCATTAATGTTTGGGCCACCTTTGAGAATCACCTCCTTACTAGATAATTCCCAGTTCTCTTGATGACCACTTCCTGATAACCAGATCCCATTTAATGTAAACAAAATAGATAACTTCCTATGTTTATTGCTATCTGTCTCCATCCTTTCCAACATGAGAATTAGAATGAGTCAGTCAGGCTTAGCGATGAATGTATCTGTGGCCATTATCTCTTAAACAGTCCTTGGAACTCATTGGGGTGAAATGCTTTTTTTTTTATTTTGAAGAAAAGGCAATTGTACATAACAAGTGGATGGCAATAGTTATGGTTGTTGGAGAGTAGTAATCCTTTATTCACTTATAAGAAATACCATATTTAATAAAGTTTAAGATCCTAAGAAAATGCTGTCACTTGTTTTTTTTTTTTTTTTTTTTTTTTTTTTTTTTTTTTTTTTTTTTTTTTTTTTTTTTTTGTGTGTGTGTGTGTTTTTTGAGACAGGGTCTCACTATGCAGTTAAGGCTGGCCTTGAGCTCTCTTTTGTAGCCCAGGCTGGTCTTAAACTCATACCAATCCTCCTGCCTCAGCCTCCCAAGTCCTGGGATTAGAGGCATACACCACTATGCCTGACTGCCACTTATTATTGTGAAACATCTTTAAAATAACATTCTATTTTTAATTTTTTTATTACTTTTAATAAGAAATAACAATGTGACAGTTTCAAAACACATTAGTAGTACATTCCCAATAATTGATACAATGCATATTGTTGTCTTCATAGTAGTTATTCAGAGCACAGGATGTAGACATGACAATTTTTCTAGTTATTATTGGTACAAAAATTTCTTCTCATTGAACTAAGAGAAAATAGTTTTATACATAGTCAGTGTTCCATAATCACAGTGGGTTATTGGCAGAACTGGCAGTGTTGGAAGCTGTTGACTTGAGCCTTTTACAGCTCAGCATACTAATCTAGCTTTACGTTTTATGCCTCACAGTTAAACTTTTCTGCTAAGTGGTTAAGGGCAAATTAAAGCAAGACCTGTATAACAAAACATGTAACTTTTGTATCTCCCAAGGTCAGTCACATCCCCTCAGGATTTACCTTGAAACCATGTACAGCATTTTGTAGAACTGTTGTCAGTGTCAGCCATCTGGATGAGTCATGGCCATTGCTTAGCCAGTTTGTTCTCTGTATAAGCCTGAGAGAATGTTTTCTATCTAGGTGACTCTCCTTAGACACACTAAACATTGTCAGTCCCTTTCCTCTGTGGCCCCATAATCTCCTTGAACTGGGAGGAAGACCAGCGGGGTGGTGGGGAGCAGAGAGGACTTGGGTGCGTATGAAGGAAGAGCAAGAACCTTTAAACACAGGTGCTCTTGTGCACACATACACATCTTTACACATAACTCACATATACACTTTGTGTTATTCCTTAGATGTGGGGTGTATAATGAAACTCCTTTCTCCCCACTAACCAGAATTTGCGTTTTTTGTGTGAGTGGATTGTTCTCGGAGACAGGTTTCACTTTCCCTCTGGTGCTAAGCAAACACAGAGAAATCTCAAGCTGGGGGAACTGAAGGATAAAGAAATAGCTGCCACCTGGTTCTCAGTGCAGGAAGGAAGTGGCATCAGAGGAACTAAACATCTTGCCTGAAAGGATTCAGTGTGTCTGAGCCCAGTGAGGGCTCAGATCTTCTTGAGTTCTCTCTGCTCCCTGGTCTGGGGTTCCTTCTAAAATCAGGGAATTAACCCCTTGAGAGTCAATAACCAATGTTCTTCTCATTAAAATCAGCTATGGAGTGGAAATTTCTAGACTCCAAATAACATAGGACACTCAGTAGGTTATTCTACTGTCTGTTTCTTTATGTAAGCTGTACTGCCACAGTGGCTATTGCCCTCTGTGAGATTTTTCCTCTTCCCTCTTATGTGTACTCATGACAGAAAAGACATGCATAGCTAAGGAAACACTGTTGCTCAAAGTTGAGTATCTATTACAAAAGAGAGGTGTGCTGAATTCTTCTGACTTCCCAGAGGAGATATGACTGGACATCTCTGCAAGTAGACAAATCACTATAATTTAGATGTGCTGCAGTTCCTGATCTTCTAGGTGCCCCCAATTTAAGGCTCAAATTGTCTTAATAGGGAGAAGCAGATCCATAGATACTAATATTGAGCATGGTTCTCAGCAATCATCCCAAAGGAGCCAAGCTATCAAGAAATCCTTTTCTGCTTTGCAAATTAAATGGAATGCTTAACGGTTCACAGGAGAAAAATACAAAACCTGTAAACAGTTCTTTTACGTTTAACGAGCTGAGGACTTAGCTGATTTTTTTCTGCAACTTGACAATCAGAAGTGACATCCACACAAATGGGGTGTCATTCTTCTTAGCAGAACCATTCTTTCTCTGCTAATAAATGCACTTGTCACATAGACTGCACTACTTGTTTAATTTTCTGCAGCATAATGCAGAACTATGCTCTCCGCATCCCAGCAGGCTTCTACCATGCCACCACAAGATGGAAAGACCTACAAAGCAGTCATGCTTCTGCTGAGTCCATTTTGATACCAGTAAGACAAGGGAAATGCCAAGCTTGCTATGGACATTCACTTGTAGTGGGTCCATACCAGTTTCTTTGATGACTTTTTAGTTATTGTTCAGCTTTATTGAGGTATAATGCACATTCAAAGACTGCATACGTTTTAAGAGTTTGGGTTCCTAAATTTGAAAAATGTTCACATCTAAGTTTGAAAAATATTCACAATGTAACCAAAACAATCAAAATATAGGACATAAATATCACTATGATATGATGTCACCGACAAAAGCTCTGCAAACAACAGTACAGGTTTTGTGATTAAGCCTGAAGGGATATGACTGACCTTGTCAGATACAAAAGTTACATTTTTTTTTTTTTTGTAACATAGGTCTTACTTTATCTTGGTCTTAACCACCCAGCAGAAAAGTCTAACCATGAGGTATAAAAAGAGAAGTCATACTAATATTAATATTCTGAGTTGCAAAAGGCTCAAGTCAACAGCTTCTGATAATGCCAGATGAGCTAACAATCCACTACTATTATAGACTATTGGACTATATACAGCTACTTTCTCTTTGGTGCAATGAAAAGAAAGATTTGTACTAATGATGTTTAGACAAAAAATCAAGTCTGCATCTTATACTCTGAACGACTTTTATGAAGACAGCATTATACAATATATTAATTATTGTAAAAACAATAAAAAATAAATAAAAAAACAAAATATAGGACATAATCACCCAAGAATCTCCATCTGCCTTTTGCAGTTAACTTCTCAGTCCACAGCCCTAGAACATCCTGTTTTGCTTCTGTCATTGTAAACTCCAGTTCCTCTTTCAGAGTTTTAAGTCAATTAAATCATTTCACTTACAGTCTTTTGTGCCTGTCTTTTTCACTCAGCATAGTATCTATGAAGTTCTCTGCAGGGTGTATCAGTAGTTTGTTCCTTTTATTACATAGATATATTACACTTGTTTGCCCATCCACTGGGTGACGGATATTTGGATTATTTCCAGCTTGGGATACTATTGTTAAGTAAAGCCATTGTGAATATTTATGAAAACTTTTTTGTGGGAAGAATATTTATATTTCTCTGGGATAATTAATTATCTGAGCATAGAATTGCTGGGTCATAATGTAAGTGTATATTTAATTTTACAAAAAAAAATACCTATTTTCCAATGTGGTTGCACCCCTTTTTGTTCTGCTTCCTCATCCACCCTGGGGATTGTCATTATGATTAGGACATTCTAGTGAAAGTGAGGAAGTATCTCACTGTCTCACTTAGTTCCAATTTACCTTCTCCTTCTCTTCCTCCTCCTCCTCTTCCTCATCCTCCTCTTCTTCCTTTTCCTCCTCCTCCTCCTCCTTGGTACCAAGGATTGAACTCAGGACCTTACACTTGCCAGACAGGCATTAATGCCCCTGAGCTATCTCCCTGATCTCAGTTTACATTTCTTTAAGGAAGTATTGAGCATCTTTTCATGTGTTTTTGATCATTCCATTGTAGTACTTTACTCAAATACTTGCTCACATTTTACAGATTTCATTCAGTTTTCTCCTTATTAAGCACATGCATGTGTGTATATGTATCCCTTATATCCTGGATCCAACTTTTTTATATATAAATACTTCATCCCAGTCTGACTCAGTTTATAACGATGTTTGTTGTTAAGTAAGTGCAGACATTTCTACTTGTAATAAGTCAAGTTGTCAAATTTTGATACAATTATTTTGTGTAAAAGCAAATCATTTCCTAAAAACATTCACCTATACCAAAGTCATGAATTCTTTCATCATGAAAACTTCATCATACAGAAGTTTTATAGTTTTAGCTTGCATCTTTAAGTGACCCATATGAAATTAATTTTTTGTTTCATGTAAAATAAAGGCAAAATCTACCTTTTCTAATTATCCAGAATTTTTTTAATTTCCCAGGAATCTTTGTCAAAAATCAGTTGATCATATGTGCAGATTTTTCTTTTGACTATTCTACTTCACTGATACATGCATCTATCTGTAGCTTTACAGGATACCTTCAAGTCATGTAGTGTGAGTCTTCTAGCTTTGTTTATTTAAAGAACAAATCCAAAATTGAGATTAAACAATTTGTAACAGCACCAAAGACATGAAATACTTAATTGTAAATGTTATAAAATACGTGCAAGATGTGAACAGTAAAAACTGTAACACATTTCTGAAAGAACTCTAAGCCCTAAAATGCAGAGCCATGTGGTGCTAATAGGTTGGGTGTCAGTGTCTATATATTTTAAAAATATCCTTTCTCTCTAATGTTGATGAGAGCATTTGTCATAAATAGAAGTTGAGTTATATCAACTTCTTTTTCTGCATCTATTAAAGTGATCTTATAGTTTTCTTCTTATATTCTATTAGCATAGTTAATTACAGATTGATAGTAAATTGATTGTGAACTACTTGTGTTCCCTAATGGCTCTGATACATTACCTTTTAAAAACAATACTGGATAGAATAAATACTACATAAAGTTGATATACTTATAGAAGAGCTAACAACCATGTCAAAAATATTACATTAATGTTACATAAATATTTGCCTCAGAAAGTGTTTAACATAAATATACATAGCACTTTTCTGCCTAATAGCCCAAAGCTATAAACAACCTAAATGTCCACCAACAAGTGAATAAAAGCGTGGTAAAATCTTACTGGCTTAAATCTGACACATTGAATTCTGTAGTCATTAAATTATTAGTTTCCAGGTAAATGCAAATTTAAACTGCAATTTGATCCTATTTTAGTCTCATTAGAATAACTAAGAATAAAAAGAATAAAAGTACCAACTGTTGGCAAAGACACAGAGCAGTGGTGGTGAACCTATAGCACACATTATTATGTTTTTCTTTTAAGACAAAAGATGTTCATGTATGAGGTTTTTTTTTGCCCTAAACAAAGCCCCTCAGTATTCAGGTTAATTGCAGTGTGGGCACTTTGTGGTAAATATGTGGGTTTTGGGTTGTCGTTTGGGCTCTTGTCTCTGAAAGGTTTGCCATCACTGACATAGAGGAATGGGGCATGTAAAAACGCTGCCAACTTTGGAAAGCACTTTGGTAGTTTCTCATGATGTTAAGTATATTTTTTAAATGACTCAGACATTCCACTTCTAGATTCAATAAAATATTCAAAATATTTGCCTCAGAAAGTGTTTAGCATAAATATACATAGCACTTTTCTGCCTAATAGCTCAAAGCTATAAATAACCGAAATGTCCACCAAGTGGATCTCTACTAAAAGTGTGGTAAAACTTTATTTGCTTAAATCTAACACATTAAATTCTGCAGTCACCAATTTGTTTAGGTGAATACTATATAACCCATCTTCCTTATTCACCTTCAACTTCCTCCAGGCCAATAGCTGTGTCTACTTTGCTAGATACAGAATCTCTGTGCCTACAAACATAGCACTCAGCAAGTGGAAGATCCTGAACAGGTCTTTTAATGAAGGGATGAACAGGGACCAGTGGTCATTTTCAAGGAAATAAAAAGTGCACACAGAATCAGAGGAAATAATGCAGGGAATAAGTCACTGACTGAGTGCACAACTGAATTCAACAAGCAAACAGGAAATAGGAGTTCAGAGAGAAGTATATACATGTGTTCTAAGACCATGGAAGAAGGCACTTTGAAATGAAGTGTTTTAAAATGTAGAAATGCTTGCTTTGGCAGCACATATTATAAAATTAGAATGATATGGAGGGTAGCAGGGCCTCTGCACAAGGATGACATGTAAAAAGAAACAGGAGAAAAAGCTTTCTGCATAATGACATGGAGGTGGATGAAGTGAGATAGGAAAAAAATTGTGAATTTTTATCTCATTCCTGGGATGTGCAAAGGGAAGGCAGCTCATCCACTACTCTAGCTCCCTCCAGCTCCAAATCTGAACCCATACCCAGGTTGTATCCTTTTCTGCCAATCTGTGCATGGAAGCCTTGGACTTCTGCTGATTTATGGTCCCCACATCTGTGACACAAGAGGACCTGGAGTCTTCTTCCTGCTGCCCTGCCAGGTCTTGGACTTGGGGCTTCCAGGGGAGATTCTCAAGTCTTTCTGTGCCATATACACAAGAGACAGCAAATTACAAGTTGAAAATTCATTACATTTGTGCAAAACTTGAATTTATTTAGACAAAGGCAGATGGAGAGGATGGATAATCTTGTTCCATTTCAGCATACTACACTTTATTGAGAAGAAAGGAAACATAATGCATTACGCATTCCTTTCTTTCTATCTGCTTCCCTTTGCCTAAAATCAGGTTTATTATTAAAATAATGAATTCATCTTCCCTCCTTCTCAATTCCATTAGCCTGTACTTGTAATTAAGTTCTGTTCAGGTTGTCCTCTTCAACAGCTGAGAAACTCTCTCTTTTTTTTTTTTTTTTTTGATGTAGCTACTTTCCCCAGACCTCAAATCATTTGCACAGATGAACTGCTGCTACTAAGCATATGAAATGCCTTAATCAAATTATAATTTTTTTCTCAGATGCTAAGAAATTATTTAGACCCTTCTGTTCCCCCATAAATGCTGTGACTTGGAGGATAGATTTTATAGAACTTTGGGACCAACTATTGACTAGGAATTTTGGGGCAAAAAAGGAAAGAATCATCTTTGTCCAGTTCCCAAAGTTTTGACCCTGGTCAGCTCCCAGTCAGCCAATCAGTAGCTCTCTCTCCTCCTGCAGCCAATTTGTTTTCTTTTTCCAAAAGTATCCACCAGAATTCAGTGACTGAGAAAATAAACCCCAGCTTCTCTACACTGAAGTTCACATTCAAAGGGGTTGGACCATCTCTTCCCCACCAGGCAGCTGGGAAACCAAATCCTGGTCCTATCCTCCCCGACGCAGGCAAACTTCATCAAGCTAATGTGTGCCTCAGTTCCCTCACCTATGGGACAGAGCTAAGGATTCCAACTCACTTTACAAAGTGACTGTGAAGCTTGAATTCTGAGCAGGTGTGAAAGTCACTGAGCACAGCGCTTAGGTGAGAACTCAGTGACTGTTAGTATTAATAATTTCCCTCAAGACTTGGAGACTGTTCAGGGAAATCTTCATGTCTCCAGAATTTGACCCACAGATCTAGGAAAGCAACCTAAACTTCATGCCAACCATCAAAGAAATGAATTCAACTGTTCTTTCTTGGGTCAGTTCCATAGTCATTCGACAGAGGGACTCTCCTGAGAGGCTGTGGAGGGCACTTGAGAGCCAGTGGTTCTTCTTCTGGAAGTCACATCCCAAAGCAAGCTGCTCCCCACTGCCTCGCTTCAACCTTCCTGGAGTTTCTTCATGTTTTAGTTAGAGGTTTGTTCCTGGGCCATTTTATTCCTTGGGCTAACAACACTGGAGAGCTTAGTGTTAGCTTTAAGCGGTGTCAGGGAAGTCTGCTATTGATTGGTATTCTGAAAATCAGCAAGGAAGACCCTTTCACCTCTTCTGCCTGCTCTAAAGACCTGGATCACAGAGAAGCCAGCAGAGCCTCTGGTCCTTCACTCTAATTGACTCTGGATCTCATCTTTGCTGACCTCTGGAGACGAGTCCTGGCAGCTCAGGCACTGCAGCCCTGACTAATGATCTTTGCCAGAGTGCTGAACTTGCACACTTGTCTTGTACCCTGAGCAAGACACCGCTGACCAGGTACTGTTCTTCCTCAAGCAGGGACAGAGCAATCTGCCCAACAGATACAAGGCCCTGTAATCCCACACTGTCAGTGAATAACAGAGTCTCTCACACCTTTATTACACTCTTCGAAGCCTCCTGGAATGAATTCACATAAACCACTGCTTGCAAACTGGCTGGTGAGTTTTTATGACTATTTCTGGGCTCTAAGGAGAGAACACATTTTCTCAAACTTAAATATTCTAAATTAGAGTTGCCACCTTGAAAGGGTAAGCTGACCCAATGTCCTTGCTGATCAAAGAAACTTCTAAATGCAAAAGAAAAATTAACACCTTCCTTTTCAGACATGGATGAAAGAGGCCACAAGTAGGTAAGATTATTTGGCTCAAGTCAAATTGCTGGAGTCTTTTGAGTTTATTTTTACAGATGAAAACGTGGCATAAAGGCAGTACTTTCTCCCCCTTCCCTCTGTCACAGCCTTTGCTCCCCATCAGGTGTATAGGCTGAGAGCACCCAAGATGCACCTGTCTGCCCACTGCAGAAGACACAGTAGGCCCTGCTGGTCCAGAAAAGTCACAAATCCCCAGAAACATCACTCCAGAGTGAATAGGAAGCCATGTTGGAGGCAGGACAATGTCACCTTCAGCCAGGATCTACCACCAACTGGGACAGTGCCACTGCTCAGATGTGAGCACCCCTGGGTGCTTTGTGAGGTAGGGTAAAGAATGAAAGAACACCTCTGTTATGATTTAGGTGTAGAATATTCCCCCAAACTCTCATGTGCTCAGGAGTGGAGCTCTTGGGATATGATTAGGTCATGTGTGCGTTACACTTACCTCTGGATGTGCCTACTAATAGTTCAGCAGATGAGTGTACTGTCAGAAGATGGGGCCTGGTTAGAGGCGAGACCTAAGGGGCATGGCCTGGAAAGGCAGATCACTTTCCTGGCTTTTCCCTCTCTCTCTGCTTCATGGGGACCATGATGTAAGCACCTCTCCTGCCAGATTCTTCCACCATTCCTGCTCTGCTTTGGAACTACCTGAGTATGGGCTGAGTTCTAAAGTGCATGAGTCAAGATAATCTTCCTCTGGTAAGTTGTGGGTGCCGGGTGTTTTGTTCCAGGGAGGAGAAGGTGATGACTGCAATTTCTGACCTGAAAGAATGTGCTGCCTGTTAAGGACCCTGGACTCAGTCCTGGAGAAATGGTCTTCGGACACTAAAAATCAGAAATCTAGGGCTCTGGGGCCAGACTCTTTGGGTTGGAATTCAGTGTCTGTGTGATAGTTGTGAGACCATGGGAAGATGCAGGTCTTCCCCATCCTTGGAGTGTGATGGGGTAGTTATTAGGACTCATATTCAACACATGCTAAATACACACTTGATTTAAAAGTCTCATTGAAGAACTTAAGCAACTCAGAGCCCCCAGACCCAGCTTCCTGCTCCAGAAGGAGCGAGACCTAACAGTCCTCTTGGGACTTGCACAATCTTCCCATGAATGTCTCTGCAGCTTCAGTTTCCCCTGCTCTCTCCCTTATCCACTTAGCACCCATCACACTGGCTTTCTTGTTGCTCTGACATGGAGAACTTTCTCCCAAACTACTGCCCTCCCTGCTGGAATGCTGTGTTGCCCATAGCCCCCACCCTGCCCTCCCACCCACTTGCCTTGGCTCATGCCAGTTATTTAATTCAATGTTGCCTCTTCCATTTTATCTAACTACTTTATCTAAAATAAAAATGTACCATTCTCATCACCCCGCCCCCTCACCTGGCGTTATCTTTTTTATAGAGCACTCCTAGTTGAATGTTACCATTTATTTCTTTTCTTTTTTGTCTTTTTGAGACAGGGTCTCGCTATGCAGTTGAGGCTGGTCCTGAGCTCACTTTTGTAGCCCAGGCTGGTCTCGAACTCGCACCAATCCTCCTGCCTCAGCCTCCCGAGTGCTGGGATTACAGGCGTGAGCCACCACGCCCGGCCCATTTATTTCTTTTCTATGTTCACTACAGTATCCCCAGAGTCAAGAAGAATGTCTGACAAACAACGTGCGCTCTGAGAGTGTTCATCCAGGAATGATCGGTACGCAGGAACTCATCAGATGTGAATCACTTCCCTGATTGTGGGCGGTTCCGGGGTCTCCAGCCACCCCTTGCCTGGCCCACAGCAGGTGGGTGGCCCCATAACAGGCCCAGCTGTCTTTCACCACCTGGCTGTTCCCTCAGGCACTCACAGGTGCATTTTGTTTTGTTTGCGTCTCTCCTGTCCCAACATTTCCCACTGGATCTGAACCCAAGCATTGCTTTGGGCAAGAGATTAATATCCCCAGGAGCCAGTACAGGTGGAACTGCCACTGCTCCAGCCATCTGGCCATGATTCAGATAATGCAGAAGGTGTTCTGCAGGACTCCAGGATGTACTGGTGCAGTGCAGGCTCCAGGAGGCAGCACAGTGAGCTCAAGTCCACAACCTTACTACGGTTTTCCTTAGCCTCTCTCACACTCCCCAGCCTCCTCCAGATCTGTTCCTAGGAACCATCTCCCAAATAGCACCATGCCCCAGGTCCAAGTCTCTGCCTTAGGCTCTGCTTTCAGGGAAGCATTTAGCACTGAGGCTAAAGGTAACCCACAGAAGGAGGAATTGTCCAGAGAATGGCCAGGCTACCGTAGACAGGCACCCAGAGTCATAAATGAAGTGAATTCTCAGTTTCTGTTAAGCACAGAAAAGTGGATTTTGCAACTCAGAAGAGCTCTTCCTGGCAGTGAAGTTTCTTTTCTTTTCTTTTTCTGGCTGTGGAATTTTCAAGTCTTGAACTGCAAAGTAGAGTCCATGTGGACCCACTTCCGCCTTGGAAGCTGGTAGCCATGTGGCCAGCTTCCTGCTTCTCCTTCCTCAGCTCTCCTTCAGAGACAAAGATTTATAAGAATGCTTTTGGCTTCCTAATGAAAATTTAGCCTTTCAAGTCCTATTAACTCTAATGGGGAAAAATACCTCAATTTAGTTTTTTCTGGAGGTAAGAGCAATGATATTAAATGATCCAATTTACCCAATTCTAACACCACTTTCTTGGCTAATGAAGATGCAGCAGCAACGCGATGCATGGTGGTTCACACACAGGCATTGCTGCCCTGTGAGCAGTGTGCAGATGTTGCCAGGCAATAAAGAAAAATGCCGTATGCAAATTAAATTTTTGTGAATCAAGTGTTGCCATTCTCTGAACTCGCATGACAGTCAAGGGTCATCCTTCTATCTGGCAGGGCCTCAGCAACTCCCCCACCCTCTACTACCCCTTTGGTGAGGGAGCCCCACAGAGGGGCTTTGAGCCAGCTAGACTTTGTAGTAGTATGTAAATAATTGCTGAACTGAATAATAATCACAAAAGTACCACATGCTCTGCTGGTAGCTTCTCATCACACAATGTTACCAATTTTTTATTATTATTTTTATTCATTTTAATAAGAAAAAAAGATAAAATAGCAGTCAGACAGTTTCAAACAGATTAGTAGGACAGTTACAATAATTAATACCTTACATAGTGTTGTCTTCATGGTAGTTATTCAGAGGACAAAATATAGACATGATATCTAGTCTGAACAATATGAGTACAAACCTTTCTTCTCAATGAACTAAGAGAAGGTAGCTATTTATCTATCCTAACTATCTTGTGTACATAAACATCCTGTCTGGTTAAAGTTAGCTATTAGTCACTAGGCAACTTTGTGTCACGTGTTATTAACTTTGCAAAAGTATAAACAAAGGGCCATTTTGATATGGAAAAAAATATATATGCAGAAGTGATACATATATATGATACCATTTTGAGACAAGCAATAGATTTTCATTTTAGCAATTATAACATCCTAAGGACTACACAAAATTCGGAATACAATTAGTACCTTTGACCAACATTCCTTGGATGCCTTTTATATTATGTACCCCACCTTGTTTGATGCTCATAGCAACCTTACTCTCAGCTCTACTTTACAGATACCAAAGAGAGGGATTGAGAAGTCGGGTTCATAAGCAAAGTCATGAATGCTCTACTGCAGAGTGGGATTCAGACCTAACCAGAAAGGTTCTTTCTTTGTCATAATTCCATACTCCTTTCAAAAAGGAGGAATTAAAATTTATACCTGAGCCCTACAATTCCAAAACCTGCTTTTGAAACATCACACAAGATTCACAAATCCTGCAGGTTTCTGTTTATTCTAATATGCACAATGATGGATGTGTTAGTAGATGCACAGGGCATATTAAAATGAACTCCAATTCTCCCACTGAAATCTTCCATCAACTCTGGGGCCCATCAGAAGAGAGAATTGTGACCCATGTTCTGTATTTTCCTTTTGTTCCACTCACCCTGGATGTATATTGGACAGAAAAAAGAAATAATAGTGGCATAGGTGGTATTCTGGGAGAAAAGCCTTTTCTACATAATATAAAAGCAAATCTTGGCCCAGTAATGACCCTCCCTTCCCAGTTAGAATCCATATCCCAGGAGTAAGGCAGGAGCAATGAGGTAGCTTCTCAAACTCAGATCCTGTGTCCTTGTCCCTGACTCAGACAAATCTTGTTCCACAATCCATCAGCAGCTGTGGTGACTCTAGTGTGATTGGCAGCTCTGTGTGTCCCCTTCAGAGCAGCATCTGTGTTACAAACGCCAAGTAAGCTGTCTTAGAAACGCTGGTATATGAGGTGAGCAGATTAAGGATGAAAAATTCATCTCTGAGTGTGTTTATTTGTAATGATACATGAAGTCTGGTGTTTAAAGGAAACAATTCTCCAAAAAGAGAGCTGCCCATCAGAATGTGAGCTGTCAGGAGAGTAACTGGAAAGCAGCAGAAGAGAAGGTTTTCTGCATATTAAATGCACAATCAAAGAGCCATCTGCCCCAGATGATAATGATGGCAATTGACAGACAATTCCATTAAGTATAATCTTCAAATCGAGACTTTCAGAGACAGCATGCAAGAAGAGGGTATGTTAAAGATTGATTATGCTTATGAACTATTTTTGTACAATTATTCAAAACAGACTGAGAGTAAATTATTTTATAAAACATACTTGAAATGAGTGTGTACACTCAGGCTTTTAGAGTGTATGCATCTATTAAAGAGCTCCCAACATCCTGCCGTTTGGCATTTGGTTTGTATTTTAAAATGTTGGTGATGTATTTCTTTGTGTAGGGATCTTTTAAGTATTTCTTTAAAAAAATGGAAAACAAACTGCTGACTGTTAATGCAGTAACATTCTATCTGGAGGGAGCATGGGTTTGCAGAAGTGTCTGCTCAGAGTGTAAATGGGGTTCTATGAGGCAGTAGAGGCAGTTGGTGTATTTTAAATATGAATGGGAGTTAGGAAGGCGGGCATTCATATCACTATAGATTATTGACAATGTTCCTAATTTCATGCTTTCAGGAACTTTTAGCCACATACTTGTGCTATAATTCAGGGTAACCTCAGTCTCTTTCACATCTATCTTCCTAGAGATCTTTCTTATCCCTTTGTTTCCTTGCAGTTTGACATGTCCCATTACCATCTTCATAGCCTCACTTTGATTTTATGGAACTTCAGAATAGTGCAGTCTGTTTTTTCCTTCTTTAGAAGAGCCAGCCCTAAAATCTTCGGGTTTGATGTTCACAATCGTCCTCTTGAATCTGGCCCCTGTGCACTCTTCTCTTTTAAGGGGAAGACCAAGACCAAGAGGAGAAGAGAGGGGCTGCATGCTATTTCCACCCTTAGAGCCAAAAACATCCAGGAGTCTTGCTCTTCCTCCCAACCCCAGCTGTGCACTATCAGAAAAGAAGGAAACGTCCGTAGGAGTCTAACTTCAGTAAACCTTTGGGGAGCTTACCGCTGACTGCAAACTAAGCGAGAATGAAGAATAAGAACATATCAAGGGCTGCCCTATCATCAGAGACAGACACGAAAAATGAGCTGAATTATTAATTTTTTGTATAATATTTAACAAACCAAGCCTCTCCCTTTGACAAACTTCTCTCCCAAACTTGTTAAATCTGGCCCTAATAGGATGGGAGCCTTCTTTTCCCCACTGTAACATCTGATTTTTGTTGTTCTCATTGCACCTCTAGAAACTGCTGTATACTCACACTAACTCTCTGCTCCTCTACCCCAGGATGCCAAAACTCAACCTGCTCTTCACTCTACCCTTCAATGAAACATATTTCTAGTCACTGAAATAGCTCAGAGCTTTTCCCATGGAGCAGGTCTACTGCTGTTTTCTCTTCAATTGTCTCTTGGTGATTTCAGGTACAAGAAAGAATAAGAACATCTTTTGTGAAATTTTAAAAACTATTTATTTATTTATTTATTTATTTATTTGGTACACGAGCTGACTGTGCAGCTTGGACTCATAGTGATCCTCCTGCCTCAGATTCCTCAGTGCTGTGACTATGGGCGTGTGCCACCATTCCTGGTTTGGCTGGCCTGTACAGTGTGCCCAAGGTTCTGGGGCTGGGATTTGGGAGCCAGTATGGCATGTGGTACTGGGAATCAAGCCTGGGTCCCTGTGCTTGCCAGGCAGGTGCTTAGACTACTGAGCTATCCCCTCAGCCCCAAAGAACAGAGGCTCTGTCTCAATCCAAAATGGGTGGTGGAGGCATTATGGAGGTCAGCTGGCAAAAATGAGGCCCAGAGAAGAATCAGTGGGACATGGGGTCAGCAATGTGGGGTGCATACATGTGGCTTCTGTGGTTGGGCTACAAGGATACTAGCCTGGTTCTATGGCTGGCTGGCTGAGGGTCCTTTTGAGACTCAGTTTCCTCATCTACATACTGGGGGTGACAACTGATGTCTGCTGTGAGAATTCTGTGAGATAATATAAAAATGTGGGAAGAATGAAAGCAAGAGTCAAAAATTAAGCAAACACACCAAGCATTCCTTCTGTTTGCTTAGGGGCAGTATCTAGGGACCAACAAAATAAGCTGACAAAAGGCAGATTAGCAGGAGAAAAGGCATAATGTTGTATTTGATGTTAATGTTTTAATTATCATACACACCCAGGGTTCTCACATAAAAGAAAGGAAGTCCAATGAAGTAGTGAGGCCCAAGACCTCACATATCATTTTTTTTTTTTTTTTTTTTTTTTTTTTTTTTTTTTTTTTGTCTTTTTGAGACAGGGTCTCGCTATGTGGTTGAGGCTGGCCCTGAGCTCACTTTTGTAGCCCAGGCTGGTCTCAAACTCGCAACAATCCTCCTGCCTCAGCCTCCCGAGTGCTAGGATTACAGGCGTGAGCCACCACGCCCGGCTCACATATCATTTTAACAAAGAGCAAGATCATCAATAAATGATAGCATAGAGGAAAAGTGTTTGGACTTCTAGGGGAGACAAATGGCAGGTAGGTAAATATATAGGGAAATTAATGGCACAAGGGTTATGTCTGTCAGGTTTATTTGTGCAGACTTGAGACAGTGCCATTTCTAGTGATGGAAGAGTAATTTCTTCCTGATGTGGAGGAACTGGAGGGGTTCCTTTGCAGAGGGAAATGCATGGTCTACTTGCGAGCAACAGAGGGCTCTTCTTTTATCTGTCCTTCTCTGCTATCTTTGGCTCAGAATGACCTTCACACATAATGGCATATTTGGGGCAGCACCGCTCACCACCACACTGGTGATTACTCTAAGAGTGGTGAAGTACAGCAACTGCCCACTGTATAAAAAGTTGTCTCGGCTCCAAAGTTGCTACTAAAGAACTCAATTTTCCTTTTCACCACCACTTACTATCATCTCTAAAATATTTATTCTCTGCCTTTGGAAATAAATGCTAGCACAGCAAGCTGCCATTCCTTCCAGATATTCTCAGAAAGCTGGGTAATGTCTTCTGTTGCCCTTTGTCACCTGACACGTAAGTGAGAAGGGGGTGGGTATGGGAGGGTCAGGAAGAAAAGAAAAGATGAACGAATGGAATAGGAAAGGAAGATCAGAGGAAGGGTGGCAGGGGAGCACGGCCAAATGAGGTTCCTGTTCTCCTACAGTGCTTGACCTCAATTATCTTTGAGGAAACTGAGGCAAGGAGAGGTAGGTGTCCATGGTGGCAGAATAACTCATGACTCAGGGAATTAAGCCCAGCAAAGAACATCTCTGTGCAATTCATTCCAAAGAAGGGACAGAAATGGTTTTCATTCATGCATCTTTCAATAGCAAGGTTCATTAAAAGAGGCTCCATTAATCGTGTTGTTAGTCCTGCAGTCAGAGTGGCGCATTCTCCAGACCACTCTTTTTGAGGCAGGCAGTGCTAAGAAGGACAAGAACTAAAGAGCGAATCCCATGAATTGTTCTAGTTCTTTATTTTTTCTAACACTTGTTCTTATCACCTTAGACATACTTTATATGGAACAAATTGATTAAAACATAAAACGAGGATTCACTTTCTGTTGGGCTCTGCAGCATGTAGTTATTGGGATGTAAAAAGATCCAAGTGGCTTAACTAAATCCAAAAAAAAAATCCATCTCATGCTCCTTATCTTCAGCTCTAAAGTTTAAGCTCCTTGCTGAGAAGGGCAAAGGAAAAGAACTGACATTTATTGAGTTTCTACTATATACCAAGCATGGGGTGAATAAACATTCATCATTTATTTGGCAAATATCTGAGTATCAAGCACAGGTTCAGAAATGGAGAGACAGCAGAGACAAAAACAAACACAGCATCTGCAGCTGCAGGTTTTCCATTCCAAAAGAGGGAATAGCAAAGAAATACATCAACAATAATTTTACATCCCAGGAATTATAGCCAGGAAGAGAAGCAAAATAGGTCGAAGTGATCATGGGCTGGAGGGCAAGCTCTGGGGAGGTAGCCAAGAACAGAGACCTGGACAATGTGAATAAAGCCTTATGACTGCTGGAGGAGGAGCCACAACCGAGGAGGTAGCCAGGTCCTGTGTGTGGATACTTACGGAATGCTAGAGGAAGAGGGAAACACAGGGTGAGGCTACAGGGAGGAAGAGCTGTGAGAGGGCAGGAGCCAAGGGCCGGTGCAGGTCACCATGTTAAGCACTTCAAACCCTCCCATATTTCCCAGCAACCTGTTAGAGGTTTTTGAGTGAAAGCCTGTCTTGATCTGATTTACTTTCTAAGAGCTTGTGGCTCACTGAATCTTCAAGTGAACCTTATGAGATAAGTAGCATTATCCTCACTTTACAAATGTAGGAAGTAATGTTCAGAGAGCTAAAGCATCTTGTTCAAATTCATAGAGCTTGTAAGTGGCAGGTTTGTGGTTCTACCTCAGGGGATGTGATTCCAAACTCCACTTTCCCCATCTGAGGTCAGGAACTGGGTCTTTGTGTGGCTCTGAATCTGGTCATGATATCCAGTATGTGGCTACTATTTAGTGGCTATTTACTAAGTGAGTAGATAAGATTGATTGATTGATTGATTGATTGATTGATTTCTTTCTTTCTTTCTTTCTTCCTTCTTTCCTTCCTTCCTTTCTTTCTTTATATTTTTTTCTGTCAGTATTAGAGAGTGAACTCAAAGTCTTCTCACTGAACTACATCTCTTGGAGCCTGATAAACAGGGCTTGAATTCATGATTAATACAAATGATTCGACTCAAATTTGCCAAATTCCCAGGATGCCTGGGTGTTTGGATCAGGGAGGAGGCAGACATGGAGAGTAAAGACACTTCCACAGTCAAAAAAGAGATGAAAAAAGAATTAAGAGTCTTTCATCTGGGCTCTGTTCAGAAATTATCTTTTCCAGGAAAACTATGGTTGTTCTTCAGTGCTTCGATTTTTACCTTATTTGATACTCTAAATTTCATCTTCTACATAAACAGTTCTGTGTATGTATACATATCAACTTTCAGTCAGCCTGCTCTTCCATCTCAGTCTATTGGAAGTGACAGCCAGTAAAATATAGCTGAGTTTCAGTTTATCCCTAATGGTTATTCACACACGTACATCATGTCCAGAAGAGTATAGTGTGCATGGATCTTGTGTTGCTCCCTCATTTTTATGCCCCTAATACTGTGATGCAGTCTTCATTCTTTGTCCAGAGTGCAAAAGGAAAGGCCTTGGTGGGATGACTGCATACATGTGCCCTCTTGCTGATTCAAGTCCCAATGCTAAAGGCTTACTGCCAAGTGATGATTCCTGTAGTAAGATGAAGAAGGCTCTCATTCCTGGGAGACTCAGCTCTGTCCTGCAATGAGAAGAACTGAGCACAGCCTCACATCCACTTTCAGTGGAAAGACATTGAAGGCTGCGCACTGCAAGTGCTGAGAACTACAGGAAGCAGCCTGACCAACATATTTCAGAGTGAGGCAGGGAAGGGGTTCCTGAGAAGGGGAATAAGACAGGGGCCACAAAGAAGAAGAAGAATAAGAGGAAGAGGAAGAAGAAGGAGGAGGAGGAGGAAGAGAACCAGGAGGAGGAGGAGGAGGAGGAGGAGGAGGAGGAGGAGGAGGAGGAGGAGGAGGAGAAAGGGCACCTGGCATGGGATATACTCTGGAATCCCAGCTCTTGGGAGGTGGAAGAAGCAGGATCACAAGATCAGGCCAGCCCAGGACTTAGCGAGACCCTAACCCACAGCCACAATTAAAGGGGCTCTGGAGGTAGCTCAGGGTGAAGATCCTAGGTTCAGCCCTCAGAGACCACAAAGCATAAGGGGTAGTGAAGGAGAAGCATGCCTGGTTAGGAGCTTCTTCAGGATGCTGAGAGGCCAGAAGGTTAGCAGGACCAGGCACAGGTCGGGAAAGGCAAGGGACAAGAGGAGGGGGAGTGGTAGTTCAGGACTATGCTCTGGGCTTCTTGTCCTCCCCAGCACTCACAGATGTCCAGTGTTGACTAGGCCTCCTGAGGAGGCATCACAATAAACAATGGAAAACAAACTCAGGTGACCCTGTGACATCCCGTATACCTCAGTGTCCAGATACAGTGGCTCCACAATCTTGAGAGGTGATAGGGTAGAGAGAAGAATTTGTGAAGAAAGTCATTATTGGGGCCTTCCCAGGGTGAAGAACTCCAGGTGAGGCCATGGGGAACCTGGCTGAGAACAGTGTTTTACATCCCTCAGCTCCTGGGGCTCTGAAATGAGAAGCAGTCATTAGCACAGCAAGTGGCCCTCATCCTTCCTTCTCAATAATAACACTGTCACCAGAGAATGGAAAATTACCTTGACATCTCTATGTCTCCAAATCACACTTCAGAGACTGGCTGTGTAAGACAAACAGACCCCAAGTGAGAAGCTACCGGCCAGTCTTGCAAGTCTAGACCTAATAAATAACCCTAAAATATACAATCTGATGCAATTGGCTCCACTGGGCATGGCTTCTGCCCTAGGCAGGGCCATGAATTGCAGGGCCTGGCAGGTGGGTCAGGGGAGCTGATGATACCTGCGGGGTGGGTCAAGAGCCTGCATATTAACCCCTGGCCGTGGCTTTAGAACAGGTCAGCCTGCTGAGGCAGAGTCCAAGCTCCAGAAAGGAGTGGCCTGGCCAGGCCTTTGGGCAGGAAAGACCAAGCTCAGACCACAGAGCCACAGGCACCATCCAGTCCCAGCAGGCGAGGGACTTCTGTGATTCGCAGGATAAAGAAGACAATAAGGTCTCTGGTAGTGATTGAAAATGCTCATTAGGAGACAGAAAGTGCAGTATTAAGCGAGCCCATTTGAAAGGTGTGAGATTTTATAGCCTGTGTTTTTCTCTCTTAGTGAAAAACACTCTCAGATTTGCCAGTGCACTTTTGCAATCATTTGTAAATTGGTCTACCGGGTGTCTATGCGCATGTTAAATGACTAGAAGAAAAAAATCAATATCTCATCGCCGCCAAGGGGATGGGTATCCAAGTGAAAAACAAGATTCAGAGCACTGATAGAAGCATGCAAAGATGCCAAATGCCTGCGATGAAAAATAGTTTAGCAAAAGGTGACAGATGCCAGGCTGGAGAGGCAGATCTAAAGAGAACACAGGATAGCTCTGTGGCACAAGTGCCTGCCTGGCAAGTGCAAGGTCGTGAGTTCAAACCCCAGTCTCCCCCCCCCCCCACGCACACAAAATCCCACAGGTAAATGTACACAAGGCTACTTCAATGTGGGAAGTTTTAAAAAATTCAGATCCCATCAGGGATTCTGATAAGATTGACATCAAATACGATGATCAAGGATAAACAGGCTTAATCTTAGACAAGGAATGAAACACATTATGTGAGTAATAAAATAATTTCAACATGGATAATGAAGAAAACACACAAAACACTTTGGAAAAAGTAAATTTATTGAGTAAGGAAAAAAATATATACCCTAGGAAAGGCTCTATGTTTAAGAGTAGGGGAGTCTGTATGGGAGCAGGGAATTAACATTTATCAGGTATTAACCATGTGCCTGAGCAGGTTGCTGTAAGTGGGTTGTTTGTTAAATTTGCATGCGTGTGTGTGTGTGTGTGTGTACAGATGATTCTGTAAATTCTCAATGGGATCTAGCAAGTAAGTTACAATGCTCACTGTATAAATGAGGAAACTGGCACTGAGAGGTTAACTATCTTACTCCAGGTCACACAGCACATTATAGCTGAAGCTATTGCTCTTTGATTTGCTTTTCTGTGTCTATCCCTTGGGCTTGGAGGAATAGCATTTCAAGGGGAATCTGGCTGAAGTTCCCGTGTGGCAAGAAAGAAGCAGCAGGATAGCTTTCCTCAGGTAAACATTTTCCCCCTGGGAAAAGAGAAAACAAAGGCTGTTTTTAGGAATGGCACCACCAGGGACATTTTCTTGCCCTTCAGAGCCATTTTAGAAATTTTGAGCATTTCACTGGAGCTTCAGAAAATCCTGGATTTTCTCTAAATAGTTATATTTAGCTAAACAAACATAAATTGGAGACCAAGAATGAGAACAATCAATTTCCCATGTTTTTCTGAAGCTCATGTAGGAAGAAGAAATTTAGCACAGTAGTCATTTAAAATATTTAAAAATAATTATGCAGCAATAAGCCAAAAAGCTCAATATTTTGCCCTTTCTCAAGACATTCTACTTCCTTTGCATTTCTTCCTTTGCAAATTGTAAGGCATTTTCTCTTTCTTTTTATTCTCTTTTAGAAAAATGGCACAAACACACCTCAAGCTACTGCCATACCCCTCTAGCAAATTATTAGCATCCCATGAAATTTTTCTCAAAATTGCAAAGGCCAACAGCCAGGACATTTTTTTCCTTCTCTTTGGATGTGTTCTTATGTCTCTGGTGCCTTTTTTCTTCACAAATAAATACATGAATAGAATTCTCTTCCCAAATAACAAATGGATCATTTCTTTGTTTTGTTTTATAAGAAAAGAGTGTGTTTTATGCATTTCGAGCCAGCGGACCCTTCATCTGTGCCAGAATTCCTGCTTCCTGTGTGCTTACAGCCTTGCTGCTTTTCCGTGGCCTTTCGTTATCCAGGCCTGCTCGTCAGTGCACAAGGGTATTAAGGCAATTAATTGGGTTTGGATGCTACCAGCTTTGCATTCTGGATGCCCAGCTTGGCAGGGAGGAAGGGTTCTTCCGGAGGGGAAAGAGAATCCATGCCTTTACAGAAGGCACTAATGGAGAGCTTGCTGCTGAGCCCACCAGGCGGTAACTGGATGCTGGCCCAAAGCAACCAGGCCCATCCAACTGTGGCTCAAGGGTCGTTGTGTCCCGAGACCAGAGCATGCTCTCTCCTCCTCTGACTTTGTTTCCCTTGTTTCTTCAGTCATCCAGGGAACATTGGCCTCTACCCTCTTTTCCTTCTCTCACCTTCCAGCTCCTCTGTCTCTGTCTCTTTCTCCTCTATCTTCCTTTTGCCACTAAGGATTCCTAAGATGCACTTCCCTCTCCTAGGGAACTAGTATGCAATCCTTTGTTCTTTGAAGCTGTTTCTGTTTCCAAGAGACAAAATCCTACTTTGTGCCATGTTCTCGTGTGTGGGACTAATGATCACAGAAGAGTTATAAGGCATGCATTTGTATTCTTAGAAAGCTTAAATTAGTACCATTTTTAACATAACAATTGTATTAGTGTAAATTGTTTGCTTCTAAAATGTAACACATGAAAGCAAATTAGATGGTTTATAGATGTCCACTGACTACTAAGCCATTAGGTAGCAGAGATTAGTATCTCTCAGCCCAAAATGCTGCACTACTTTGGTGCCAGCATGCTTTTAATTTGAGTTATTCTACCTCCTAGGGACAAGAGGTGGCCAGGTGTGAAGAAATAGGAGAACCAGACTTGTCACTGGCCTCTAATCTCATTTCAGATCCCTGCATTCTATGTTGATTATCCCTTGATATTTTTGACATAGCAATTAATATTAATATGGGACAAAATGCCTGAGGTCATCAAATTTAAAGAAGGTTTAGTGCCATAGGATTCCACCTGCAGTTGCTTGGCCCCATTGCTCTGGGGTTGGTGGCATGGCACAGTACACAGCAGAGGAGGCTTATGGCTCAAGGCAGATGGGAGGCAGAGAGGAAGAAGAGGAGGCCTCCCATACCTGCTTCAAGAAACCTCACTTCCTTCTCATCGCCCAGTACAGCCTACCTGGGGACAACCCTTTACCATATGGGTCCTCAGGGGACAATAAATCATATTGTGAGGGCTTTGGATTTTGCTGGGTGCAGCAGCATGTGACTGTACTTTCTTCCACTTTGGAGGTTAAGGCCTAGTGATATAGAAGGCATGGAAAAAGGAAGAGAATAAGAGGAAGGAAGGAAGGAAGGAAGGAAGGAAGGAAGGAAGGAAGGAAGGAAGGAAGGAAGGAAGAAAAGCAGGCAGGCAGGCAGGCAGGCAGGCAAGCAAGAAAGGAAGGAAGGAAGGAAGGAAAGAACAAATCAAGCAAGAAAGAGACCTGGAGGGAGAGAGAGGGAGGAAAGAAGGAAAAAGAGAGAAATCTAATAGGAAAAAAGAAGGAGAGATGGAGGAGAAGGAAGACTGGGCAGATATGAGACCAATAAATAAGTGTGTGACAACTATGTGGAGCAGCAGGATGGAAGGCGCTAATGTGGATGGTGGGCAGTGGAGGTGAACAGACTCCTGCAGTCAACTTAGACCAAGGAGAAATACTGTCAGAAGTTTTGTTAATTTCCAAATAAACCAATGCCTGCTGTAAGCAAGGTGAAAGTGGAAGATATCTTGTGATAAAGTTGCAGGTGATGTGGCCTGCGTCCTATGCAAGTTAGCTGGGAAATAAGACAATATGTAAGCAACAATGCAATGGATGAAACATGAAATTATATGGAGTGATTGCCCAGAGAAAACTCAGAACTCTAAGCGGGAAGTGGGGTGTTTGAGGGTGGGGATGGCGGTGGTGGAGAAGCCCTGACCTGAGCAGGGGTCAGTTTGACATGTGGGGGGGAGGGGCCTCCTAGGGAATGAATAACAGGCTGTCGCAGAGTTACCTCTTTCCTTGATGACTTTCTGTCACTCAGTGGCTTTCAGCAAGAGGCACTGAAATTTTATTTCTTCTTTAATTGTGCACTCAGCCCCCAGTGCAGCAACTTGCATAAATGAGGAATTCAATTACTACAAAGTTAAGAAATGCATGGGTTGAACAAATAAATGAAAAATTAATCCCAAAGTCCCACACACTGGTTTCCACTTGAGATTTCTGACATCAAACGATATTCAACCACATCCCCTCATGGATTACATTATATTAGATTTTTCCTGCATAAAAGAGCCCTGACAGCAAGTTCCTGGTATGGACTGGCAGTGGGATGATGAAATAAAGCTTCTACTTTGGCGATAATGAAGACAAACTAATTTCTTTACATTTTCCCATCAGGAATGCTTTCATATTTGAAATGAAAAGAAAAGGGCCAAAGGGGGAAACAGAGCCATGCTTTGACACAATCTTAATTAAATAGCTTTACTCCCAGGTTTTTAGAAAAATCAAATCTAATAATATTTTGCCCACAGATTATTCTTCAAGAGGATAATAACTAATCACTCCACTGGCGTTAGCCTTGCAACCAGCATCATGCGGTAATCTAATTATTGGATGTGCCCTAACAACAGGTTAGAAACTAAAACTGATGCTCTCTGAACTCAAAGGAAGCTCAACAGGAAGTGTTGAGTTGCTGAAAGTGAATCATCTTGGACAGTGGCTGGTTGGGGTGCTTGCTAATGACTTTGTGTTTTCTTGACAGTTAAACTCCAAGCTCCCCAAAACCCATCTACTCTCCAATGTGCCTTTGAGAATGTCTATTCCAGGGATGGAGAGATAATTGAGAAGACAATGGACAAAAAGAAAGAAATGGCATTGTCCCATGGGTGGCGTCTGTCCCAGGGTAAGCCCTCTGCTGGGAAGGTTCTGCCCATGGTGGCCCTGCGTGCCCTCACTGCTCCACCTCCTTCAGGTATCTATTCATGTCAACCCAAGAGTGGTTTTCCTAGGCCACTCTAGCCGCGCTAACATCCTATCTCCTGTCCTGATCTCCCTTGCTACCTTTGTTTCATTTTCGCCTTTGCACCTGGCAGTCACCCCCATAAGAGTAGGTGGGTAAGACTGTGGTTCCATGTCAGTCCTATTCACTCTCACATAAAACTACAACAGAGAGTGCTTGGCACAGAAAATGTATCCAATACTTCATTAAGGATGGAGAGATGAATTTATTGGCGGGGATGCTTTGCATATTTAAAACTTCTTAGAGAGCTCAGCTAAAAGCAAGAGTCTGTGATACTAGCATTGGCACTTGGTAAAGGCCTGCTGTGTGTGACATTTTGTTCAGTACTTAACATGCATCAACTCACAACACAATGATGTCGATATGTCTCAGTTACTTTTTACTCATTGGTGGGACAAATACTTGACGCTCAAAAGGAAGGAGGGAAAGGTTTATTTAGTTCACAGTTTGTGAAGGTTTCAGTCCATATTCAGCTGGCCCAAGGCTGAGAGGAACAGGGCAGAGAGCATCCAGTTCATGGTGGCGGAACAGCAACAATTGTGACAGATTCAACTGACCAACCAGGGGAGTAGAGAGCAACAGCTCTAGTCTGTCTCTCTGTCTCTCTAAATTACATCAGGCTCTCTGTCTTAGCCTATCCACCTCAGGCCACACCTATAATTCCCAGCAGTACTCAGACCATAATTTCATCAGTACTAAAACACATAATACTAGTGGATCATGGATCAAGTCTCAAACTCTAGAAGCACCCCCCCATAACTCATGAGGCTTTGGGGGGACAACTAGACAAACCATAACAATATGATTGTTGCCCCTTTTCTTGGCAAGCAAACTAATGATGTCAGCTATTGAACTGTGCTTTACCATAGACTAGGACATCATATCGGGGGTTAAGGTAGTGTCATTCCCTTGGAGGCCCCTGATAAAACAAAAGGAAATACCTGAGTTGAACAATGATGATAACAAAAATACTGATGATAAGCTGGGGCTTCTCCCAAGTATATTATCTAGGTCAAATCATTCAACTTTCACCTATACAGCTGCTGTCTTTATTTTATAGAAAGGAAAATGAGCCAGAAAGAAGTTCAGTAATTTAGTCAAGGTCAGACAGACAGTAATGTTACAGCCTAGCTCAGGGATGAGGAGAAATCCCATTAAAGCAAAATTAATTAACTAGTTAATTCATTAATTAATTTAAGATTGGAAGCCCAAACAAGAGAGGTATTCAGGATTGAAACGCATGTCAGTTTTGATATCCATGAGCTGAAACTCGGCAGCTGGTATTAAGGTAGATGACAAAGGATCAAGATGGGAGCATTGCCCTTTTCTGAATAAGCTTATTCAATATTTACAGAAACACTTATTGGAGAGACCATCAAAGATACAACCTCCTATTAAAAGGTAGTTTTATACCTAATATCAGTGGATAAATGAAAAAAATTCATGCTCCACAGAACTAAAAACACTCTCCCGAGGGGAATAGAAGAAGCAGACTTTAAAATAAAAAGGGGCATGCTGGATAATCATTATGCTAAATAATATACATAGAAAAATAAAAACTTGCCTAGTCCCTTGCATTTAGCTGAAAATTTTTTTTGGTTGGATGAAGTTCTTTTACTCACATCTAAGCTATTTCTTTTTCCACTTGAGCTGCCTCAAAAAGAGTGAGTCAAGAAGAAAAGTTGCTGGGAATGGAATTTGATAATATTTATGGAGAAATGAAATTAAACATTTGATGCTGCAATTCCTGCTGCTCTTCTCTATGCTCCTGTCAGAGAACTGAGCTAAGTGTCAGGAGGCTTCAATGCAGCGTGAGTGGCAGCTTGGGATGGGGGATCCCCCCAATTCTTTGTCCTATTTTTTTGTTTTGTAGCAGAATGATCAACATAAAACATTAGTGCCACTTTTCAGCTATACAGAGGAAAAGCCAGTGCTTAAGCATTAGCATAAATATTTTAAATAACGAAGAGACAAGAGAAATTTTTATGCGCACATTTTGTACCCTGAGCAACTACTTTAAGGATAACAACATGTAATAGCTATTGTTATTCTTCTATTCTTTTATTATAAAATTTTATTTTACCTTTTTTCCATAAAAATAAATAAAAATTTAAAAATAAATATTTAAACATAACTCAGGTCCTGGGAACATCTGACTGTAGGATTTCATAGCGGGGCTGCCTGGTCTGTGGACTTCTGAGTGCTCCCTGCCCCCACTCCTGTGCTCAACACATAGAATGGGTGTTGTGGTTGAATATGGTCACAGTCTCGCTTGGCCCTCTAAAGACATGCTGTGACCAGAACAAAGACAAATGGACCTTCACAGTCAAGTACTTTATGTGATTCTCCTGGTTCCCATTTCTATGAATTTGTTCACTTTGTTGGGCTGAAACAGAATGAGGCTGAAATAGTCCTCTGAGAGCCCTGGATGAAGGTTTGCCAGCTCATCACCAACCATCTTCTCACTGCCTTCACTGCCTTCTCCATGGTACTTCACGTGGGTTCTTTTGGGCCAAAACTTCATCACTGGACACACACTGTGGAAGGTGAAAAATGCCATGACTGTCCCAGTCAGCACCATGTGTCTATACTTGGGTTGGAGAGCATGCTTTTGGAGCCACATTCTTCTTGGTATTACCCAGAGCTACTTCTTTGTGAGAAATGTGGCTTCCCTCCTGCCTTCTTAAGAATTCCCTAGAGGACTCTAGAAAACACCAGCAGTGTTGAGTCAGCTACAGGTCTGCTCTTTCTTTTATTCTCTCTCTTGGAGCTTGTCCAGCATGGTGCAGTGCCCTTCTGGGATCCACCCAGAAGAAAATCTTGAGACGAAGATTTAAGTGTGAGCTGGTTAATTGGAAGGTGAGGCTAGGAAAACAGAGGGAAGAGAGCCAATATGAAGGGTTCATGCATGGGTGCTTGCCACAGGCAACTGCGATTCATGTTTGCTGAGGCTTTCCAGAAAACCACTTAGCCCATGCCTGTGGTCAAGACATTTCTCCACCAACTCCTACTCATCATTTTTTGAGAGCTGATTCCAGGAGGAACTTGCTAGCATTTCTGGTCCACTTCTGTTGGGCTGAGAATGTATTCACTCAGATGACTAATGAAAGCACTAAGAGAAAGAAGCACAGGTGACTGCAGCCTGGAGTCATCTGGTTGGTGTGCTCAGGGGAGGCGGGCTACACATGAACGAAGCATGCCACAGACACAGAAAATTCTTTACTGTGAGAGAGATAATAATCTCCATATCAGGGAGAAACTCCAGCAGCTACTCAGCTTCAACCAGGTGTTGGCCATGCAATACAGACTCAGTGCTTAGGAAAAACTACATACCTAAATTTTATTTGGACTCTAGATTTTTTAATGTGTTGGCAACAAGTTGAAAAATGTTTGAAGTTCACATACTAGGCCTGGTCTGTAGGGTCTGGTATAATAGCCATCTGGGCTGCTGCTCGGCATTAGCAAGGCTGCTTCCTTCAAGGGGCTCTTCTCTTTCCACTGCTGCCTGCATAAGCTCTTCATCGTATCCTAGGGAAAAGCTCATTTTCTGTGAGTGGCTGCTGAGTAGAACACATCTCAAAATCATCCTACCTAAGAGGCAGAATTCAAGGTGGAGGGGTTTTGCTGACAGTCTCATGCAACTTTGTGATACAAAGTTCTGTCAACTTATTGTCAGCTTCTCCACCAGGACAGCCCATAGCTGTGCAACCATACGATTGCCTTCAGGTAAGTCCTTCCAGAAGTGGCTGACCCCCAAAAGCTTCCAGTGTAACAAAGCTTTGCTCTCTTTTTAATTCACCCCACAGAGATGGAAATTTCTTTCAGGTAATAACAACCATTAGTTGATATCTTGCTAATAACTGTCACACTAGGAAATTCTGTGTTCACAGCCTGTTAATGGATTCTAAAAGAAGGACTTAACAGTAACCATACAAACTATAATAATGACTGTAGGAATAAAGATCATTCTCCAATTTTAGCTTCCACAGAAGCTGTGGTCAGGCAGTAAGGACCTGACTCACGCACTCATCTAATAGGTAATTACTAAAGTCCACTGTTTTCCAGGCAGGGTTCTAAGTACTGGGGTGAGCAATAGCTGCGTCACTTTCTCTCATGCTCCCCACATATACGCAGTGACATCACACCCATACTGGAGAAGATGAGAAATCAGCTTTAGCTGCAAGGTGATGGATGAGTTATGGCTTACTGACCAGATGTGGGCCACCCAGCTGATCTGTCACTTTACGCATAGATGAAGCCATGAGTATCAATGGAGTTAGAAAACTGAGAAATCTTTCAAGATAAGGGTCGTTTGTCACTGGCCTTGCCAGTCTTCTCAGTCTCTTCTGGTGGGGAGGAACAATTGCTTTTTCTGGGCACACAGGGAGAAGAGGTTAGCTATATCTCCACTGTGTACCTCAAGTTTAAACCTGGGTGAGATGAGATGACTGCTGCATTAGCAGCTAGAGAGAAAGGTGTTTTACCCTAAAATTAGTATTGGGGCTCTAAATTGAAGCATGCAGTCCTGTTTTTGGATATTTCTTGTAGGGCGTGCTCAGTGAATAGGCATGCTATTCAAGAGGTTAGGTCCAGACAAGTTCATCTTAGTCACTCTTCATGTTACTGGTGGCTAAATAGAGGCACAAACGGAAGGAATGTATCCTAAGAGATTGTTCAGCTGATGAGGGGCAGCAGAAGAGGGCTCCAGGCCTTTGTCCAACCCACTCTCTACAACAAATTGTAAAAATTACCTTGCACACAGATGGTCTAACTTACTCAGTACATGGCCTTAGATGTTCAATCTTTAAGCACCCAGGGACAGTTTCATTCAAATATGCTTCTCAGGTATTTTTAAATTATTAGTATATATTAACTGTACATATTAATGAAATTTTCTCTGTCATTATCCAAGCTTCTTCCACACTTACTTCACTTCACTACAGAATTTTTCACTTTCTAACATCAGGTTGTTGTTTTGCAGTTTCATTTGCTCCTTTTTACTGAAGGTGACTTAGATTCAGGAGTTCTGAAGTGGAGTCTGGGAAACTACATGTTAGAAAAGTGCCCAGGGTTATTATGGGAGCCAAGCAAGCCTGCAAGATAACAGCTTGAGCTGCGTAGGACAGTTCTTACCCAAAGCAGAGTATGCTCATTTCTGAGCACACATGCCCTGTCTGAACCTCCAGTGATGGTTCACAATCAGTTTGCCATTTTTGCACCAGCTTTCCTGGGCGAGCTGGATGCACACCATATGTTTGGGAGCTCCTGACATCTTTGATAAGCTCACAGCTACAGATGACAGGACACGCATGGGTTCAGATCCCAGCTCCCCAGTTGACAGCTGTATGGCCTGAGAGGTACATGTTTTAATCCATGTGAGATCAGGCCAACAGCTTCACCCTCTGAGGGCTGCTGCGAGTGATTATCAACACAAGATGGTTTGGATGGGGCCGTGAGTGCAGTGCCTGGTCAGGGAATATGACGAATGCCAACTATTGTTTTTGTTTCTTGTGGTCTGGCAGACCTACACTTACCTAATATCATACAACTCCGTGAGAGTTGGTGAAAGTAAAAAAAAAAAATATTGAAAGAAAGCATGTCACCATACATTTTGTGCTACACAGAAAATAAATGTTAAGATCCCTATAAGGACAGGTGTTCAGTATTGAAACAATGGAGAGGACGAGCCCCAATTCCCTCCTTCACATCTAAGTTATTTTTTCCTGTATATCCCCCAACTAAGGCCCAGTTCTGAGTACTGGATCCCAGACAAAGAAGAGCTGAGGGACCAGCAGGTTCAAGCCAAAGGACAAGACAGCTTCTCAGAAAATCCTCAAGTCTTCCAAGGTTATCCAAGAGCACTGCTGAACTGAGCAGTTCCGAATTAGCCCACTTTTTTTTTTTTTTTTTAGCATCTCCCTTGATTAGAGGCTATGGGGAGCTATTCATTTTGGTGCTCTGTGAAGAGATTATCCTATTCCAGGGGGTAAGACTATTTCAAAGGAGCTAAAAAATAAATAAATAAATAAACATATTTCCCCTGCATTAAAGCCTCAGCTTTCTTTGAACTTCTCATTTTTAGAATCTTCACTGATAAAGACAAATGCAATTTTCACCATCAGTGGATCTGAACAGACAATTACATTAAGGCAAATAAGACAGGGTGAGGCCAATGATGTAAATCACATTGTGTGCATCTAATGTGCAAACAAAGCACTCAAATAAAAATGAACACCCTCCAAAAAAAAGTCAACATTTTTTTTTTTTTTTGCATCTAAACAACTCAATTTGCATAAATATTTCTTTCTCCATCACCTACACAAAATCCCTTGCTGGAATTTGGAAGTCTGGGAAGAAGGGAAAACTCATCCAATTTCAAAACATTTTCCCTAAGTAAACTGCTCAGTTCTTTGAGGAAGGGTTTATAGGTGTCAACACCCCCTTGTTAGGCACTTCAGGGGGCAGGTTTACAGTGATCTCTCTCATCCATCTGTCCGCAGGATACTGGATGAGCTCAGAAGCAAAGATTCTGATCTTTACAGTGGAGAGAAATCTGAGGGATGAGCGATCTCTTAAGAAGTGGTAGGATTGGAGGTGTGGTCTTACTTTTCTCAGACCAGGCTGGGTTGGCCTCTGGAGTCTGCCCAGTGAAGATGAGTATTAGCCAATCCAATCGATTCCCCCAGTTTCATCCTGCCTTTACCTCTGGGCTCAGGGCTGGTCAAGGAGTCAGAGTTCCATATTGAAAAGATCCTTGGAAAGGGATAGCAGAAATGGTGATAGCTAAGGGTTACATGTTAGTAGTGGCTGAGCCAGCCGAAGCAGGGGTAGGGGTGGAGGTTAGGCTCACAGAATGAACTCTTTGTGGAGCTTTTGTGTGTAGGAGAAAAGAAAAAAAATACTATAGAAAGGATTGTCAGGGAGACCACAGACATGGTGAGATTAAGTGAAGCTGAATACATGCAGAGAAAGACAATAGTCTGATCTTTAAAACCTCCCCCGTGTTTGGGATCAAAGTAGACAGGGACAGGCTGGTGTGTCTCTGAAGGGAAGCTGGTGGCTAGTATTTGCAGCCTTTATTACACATGGCATTCAACATCTGATTCGGCCTGGGTGCTCTGCAGTGGTGGGGCCCTGGTCTCACAAGGCACAATAGGCTCTGAGCAGCTCACCCACCACTGCCTGGCCTTGCACGTGCTCCTGCCTCCACTGGCTGCAGACAGGGATGATGAAGGGTTCTTGTTCATACAGCTTCTCTTCTTTCTTGCTTCTGGATAGAAATAACCAACATTGTGAAAATGGCCATATTCCCCAACCATTGCATAGATTCAATGCAATTCCAACTGTAATACCATTAATAGACCTCACAGATCTAGAGAAAAATGTTCCTAAAATTCATCTGGAAACAGAAGAGATCTAGAATAGCAAAACTGGGCTGGGGAGATAGCTCAGTAGAATAAGTGCTTTCCTGGCAAGTGCAAGGTCCTGAGTTTAATCCCTGGTACTGCAAAAAACTAAACTTAAATGTAGAATAGCAAAAGTAATCCTAGATCACAAAGGAAGGGCAAGAGCCACCACTATCTCTGATTTGGAATAATACTGCAACACTATTGTGACAAAATCAGAATGGTAAAAAAATCAGACCTGAGGATTAATGGAACAGATTAGAAGATGCAGACATAACTACAAACATGCTCAGCCACCTTATCTTTGACAAGGGGACCAAACATGTACATTGGAAGAAAGCCTTATTAAAGATACTCTTTAATAAGTGGTGCTAGATAAACTGGCTATCCACATGCCAAAGACTAAAATTACTCCCATGTCTATTACCATGCACTAATCTAAAGCCAAAATGGATCAAACAGCTGAATATTAAAACAGAAACTGTAAGTATACTGAAAGAGAAAGTTGGCAGAAATCTTGAAGACATAGGTGGAGGCAGACAGTTTATGAACAAATACCAAACTACACAGGAAATACTTCAAAGAATCAACAAGCTTTTGCATAGCAAAAGAAATCATCAATGGAGTAAAAAGAAAATCCATGAATTGGGAAAAAATTTTAGCCAACAGTCCATGAAACACAAGATTTCTATCTAGAATACATAAAGAGTTTTTTAAAAATAGACCCCTCAAAATTCAAAGACTCAATCCAAAAATGGGCATCTGAGATGCATATACACTTCTCAGATGAAGAAACGCAAATGACAAATAAATATGAGAAATGTTCAATATCATTGGTTAGTCAAGAAATGAAAATTAAAACAACACCGAGTTTCCATCTCACCCCTGAAAGAATGCATAGCATCAGGAAATCACCAATAGCAATGCTGGAGAAGCAATGGGGAAAACGGAACCATTCCCCACTGTTGGTGGGAGCATAGACAGGTACAACTATGGAAATCAGTGCAGAGATTCCTCAAAATACTAGTAATCGAGGTCCTGTTTGACCTGGCTATTCTCCTTCTGGGTATTTTTCCAGAAGAACTGAAAACATCAGACCACAGAGATATATGTGCACTCATATTTATAACAGTGGAATTTGTCATAGCTAAATCTTGGAAGCAAATCCCCATGATAAAAAAGATGTAGCATTTTTATACAATGGACTATTACACAGATATAAAAAAGATAAACTTGAGTCTTCTATAGGTAAATAGATGCAACTAGAGACCATACTCATAAGTGAAATAAATCAGACCCACAAGAGTAAGTATCATATTGTCTCCCTAGTGTAAGAACAATAAAGAGCAAGTAAAATCTGAAAGGTACAATAGATACCATGAAAGGGAGATAGATAAACTGCTCAAAGGGTAGGAACAACTGGGATGAGTGAAAGATGAGAAAAAAGAAGGAAGAGAAAATATGTATGTATCAAGGATAGCTGAGATAATTGTACTGCTATTTTCTACTGGTTTGTTGAAGTGAACAGTTAATTCTTTTCTTCTTTTTATAATTTTGACCAATTTTGCCTGCTTATATCTGGTAATCTGAAAAACTAATTTGATGACAATAATATACAATACAGCAAACACTGTTGAATTCCTATAATATTGTTTAGTGAAATTCTGTATCATTTCTAAGTTTTTGTTATTTATTCTGTTTTAAAAAATAAAAATAAAGATCCTTTCCAGGTCCATGATTCTAATATTCCTCCCTCTAATAAAAATGGACCTGTTGTATTTCTTTAACCCAGTGTTTTCCTGAAGTCAGATGAATGTATCAGCAGGGCTTCTTAGGTGGTGCTCAGCAAATATCATTCTGACAGTGATGCAATTATGCAAAATATTGTCTTGTATTTGTAGCATCTGATACTGGTTGAAAAAACATCTTTTTAAAGTCAATCTAGTTAAACATTTATAAAGCAAGTTGCTCTGTGATTGAGTATGTGTTAAACAGAGTGATGGCGGGGCCTGGCAGGATGGCTCAGTGGTCTAAAGCGCCTGCTTAGGAAAGCTTGGGCAGCTTCAGGGACCACGTTTCGATCCCCAGCACCACATGCTGTGCCAGCCCTGCCCTCAGGGCAGGCTGAGCTGGCCATAAAAATAAATAAACAAACAAACAAAAGTTGTGAAACAAGAAAAAATAAAATGAAATAAAAAAAATTTAAAAAAACAAACAAACAAAAGAAAAAACAAAAACAGAGTGATGGCGAAGACCCTGACATCTGGTTCAAGCAGCTTGGGACTTGCAGTATACATTCATTCCCCTCACTTTGGTATGACACCTCCTACCCTCTATGTCTCAGAGCACAGCCCCCACTTTCTCTCCAAAGACTTCTCTGGTGAGGCCTCTGGTTGCTACTATTCTATTCTCAACTTCTGAGATTGACTGTGCAGAGTCCACATATGAATGAAACAGTGCAGTACTTGTCTTTCAATTCCTGAGCTATTTCACTTGGTATAGTGATTTCCATTTCCATAAGCACTGTACAAACTAAGGGACTTCACTCTTGTTTAGGAGTGAATGTTATTTCGCTGTGTAACCCACTTTTGTTATTTATTCATCAAATGATGAACACATAGTATTTTTCCTTTTTTGGCTTTTGTACATAATGCTGTAGTGAACATGAGAGTGCAGTTGTCTCTTCAACCTATTGCTTGTATTTCCTTTGCTTTACACTTAGGATTAAAATTGCTAGATCATTCAGTAGCTCTGTCATTAATTTTTGGAGAAACCGTCATACTGTTATGCATAAAGGTATATTAATTTTATACTCTCAATAGCACACAAGGGTCCCTTTTCTGCATATCCTTGCCAATATTGGTAGTATTTTGTATTTTGATAATGGTCATTGTTCCTGAGATGAGGTAAGATCTCATTGTGGTTATTATAAATAAAATAATTAGATTTAGTTTTTCATTTGAAATAAGAATTTCTAAACCATGTGCTTAAGCAAAATGCAGTCAATTTAAGGAAAATATTTCACAATGTAGTGTCAGGTGAAGTATTGCAATGCACATAGGGCAAATATTTGGAAGGTGACACATGAGTGGCAAGTTAGAAAATACTGGTCAAACTTTTCTTTTTGAATTTTTAGACAATAATTTTTATTGTATGATATTTTCAAAGGGGAAGTAGAAAATTTCTCATTTCAACAAATACTTATGCTGTGGCATGCTAAATTTCATTGTAGTTTTTTAAAGTTAAATTCTGGCTCTTCCACTCATCCTCATAGGGACTTTCTCAATGCCCACCTTCTTACTTTCCCTGAAAATATAAAATCTCTCTTGCTCCAAGTATAGAAGTCTCTGTCTGCCTTTAACATAGCACTCAGGGAACTTCACAAGTCATGTACATTTCATCTTGTACACTGTCACCACATTTTACACTCTAGTTAGCACTGAAGCAATTTTTTTTTTCCTTTTTGGAGTCCTTCTGTAAGTCTGTGTCTGCAGTATGTAATGTTTACATTTCCCATGTGGAGAGCATCCATGTACATAACACACCTTCATCCGTTTCATCATCCCTTTCAGTTTCATCCTCTCCTCTTTCCCTTCCCTTCATCCCCTTCTACTTGAGAAAAATATATCACTGTTCTTTGTATTATGTGCATTGCTTTTTGCTCTTTATTTATACCTTGAGTTTCTCTCATAAGGGAAACTATAATATTTAAGCTTGTAGATCTGATTTATTTTATTTAACATTATGGTCTCAAGGTGCATCCATTTTTCTACAAGGTGCATCCATTTTTCTACAAATGACGTTTATCCCTTCTTATGGCAGAGCAGCACTTCAATGTGTGTGAACACATCACTTTCTTTATCCAAGTATCTGTTCATAAACATATAGGGCAGTTCCAAGATTTAGCTATTATGAGTTGTGCTGCTATAGACTCGAGTGCACATGTATCACTGTAATATGCTGCCTTTAACTCTTTTGGAAAGATACCTAGAAGGGGAGTAGCTGGGTGAAATGGAATTTCTAGTTTCAAGTTTTTGAGGAATCTCTATACTGATTCCCATAGTGGTTGTACTAGTTTATTATACTACTACTAACAGTGTAGGCTTCCTTTTCTCCTGGAACTTTGCCAGCTTTTGGTATTATTTAATTTCTTGATGATAGCTACTCTTTTTAAGGTAGGATGGAATCTCATTGTTGTTTTAATTCCCATTTCTGTAATGGGCAGTGATGCTGAACATTTCTTCATGTGTTTATTATACTTTTCTGGGAAATATCTATTCATTTATCAATTATTTTCATTAAATCTTTTATTGAGGGTGGGGTGTTTTTTTTGAGTTCTCTCTATATATTTTAGATATTAGTCTTCTGCCTGAGAAATAGCTGGAAAAGCTTTTTTCCCATTCCATTGGTTGTCTCTTCACTCTGTTGGAGAAACTTCTTAATTGGATATGGTCCCTTTTGTTAATTCTTAATATTATTTAAAGGGTTGGCAATATAGCTCAGTGGACTAAGTGCTTACTTAGGTAAGTGCAGGAGACAGGGTTCAATCTCTGGCACTATGTGCTAAATCAGCCCTGCTGCCAGGTGCGCTAAGTCAGACATGGAGTCTGAGTATCGTGGCACAAGTCTGTTATCTTAGCACTAGGGCAGCAGAAATCAGGAGGATCACTGAGTCTGAGCTGCATATTGAGACCCTGAACACACACAGACACAGACACAGACACACACACACACACACACACACACACACATACACACATAATCAGCATTTCAATTCTTTTGCATTTACGTAAGTTTGCTTTATTGGCTGGTATGCAGTATGTTTTGGAGAAAGCTCTATTAAAAAGTTAAAAAGTTAAAAAGAATGTATATCCTGATGTTGGGTGGAACATTCTGTACATATTTATTAACTCCATTTATTTGAAAGTTTTGCTCTACTCTGATATTTCCATGTTGTTGCTTCTTGCCAGTTGGTGTTTATTCATGTTAGTTGGGTACTGAGCCCCACCCCTGTGACAATTGTACCTGTGTATATCTGTTCATCTATGTCCAGTAGTACTTGTTTTATGAAGCTGGGTGTGCCACACTATTCACCGCATAAATGTTAGTAATTACTGTTGCTCCCTGTTGGCTTCTTCTCTCATCCAGTACGTTCCTTTACCTTCTTTCCTCTTTTGCCTTGAAGTCCACTTTGACTAGTAGGAGAGTTACGCATGCTTTTTGGGGGAGAAGCTTCCTGCTGTAGGAGATACTGTTTTCCATTCTTTGATTTCAATCTGTGAGCTTCTTTTTGTGTTAAATGTGTTTCATAAAACAGTATACCATTGGGTTTATTTCTTGATCCATTTTTCGAGTCTGTCTGTCCATTTTGGAATAAAAATAATTCATATGAAGAGTTATTACTAACAGCTATTAACTTATTCTTGTCATTCTCTTATTTTTCTATTGCTGCTTCCCTATCTTTCCCATTTACTTAACTACTCACCCTACTGGGAATATTTACCCTATCAAACCATTTGTCATTGGTAGTTTCACTGATTTTTAGTAACACACTCTTGAGAATTTTTTGATGTGCTGATTGGTGGTTATGAACTTCTTTAGGTACTCTTTATCATAAAAGCATCTTACATCTCCAACAATTTTGAAAGATAGTTTTGTATCTTCCAGGGTCAAATCCCCTCAGGATTAAATTTGAGACCATAGACAGTACTTTGTAGAACTGTTGTTAGTGTCAGTCTTCGGGACGAGTCACGGCCATTGCTTGGCCATTTTGCTTTCTGTGAAAGCCTGAGAGAATGTTTTTCTCTGGGTGACTCTCCTTAGATGCACTGCAGTTCATTCATCCCTTTCC
>PVJA010016514.1:0-43300 GCA_004027025.1 Myocastor coypus
TTTTTTTCTTTCTGTATTTAGTATAGGGTCTCACTGCACATATCAGACTCACATTGATTCTCCTGTTTTCAGCCTCCCAAGAGTTGAGATTACAGGATTGCAGCACTATGCCCAGTGTTGGCTCTCGATGCACTGAGCAAGCAAGTTTGGCATGGCCCTCGGATCAAGGCCTAGCTGCTGTGCTCTGCCTAAGTGGGTGCTTTAGTCTACTGAGCTATCAGGCTGGCCCACCAATGATATTTTTTTTTTCTTGTCTCTTATTGCCTTTTATTACTTTTTTTTTAAACAATGAGAGAGAGTACAGCAGTAATTAATTAGTAATTAACATTAGAAGCATTACACTTTTACACGATCAGAATGGTAGGTATTCCAAGTATGGTTTTAGCATTACACATTGCTATATTCATTGTAGTTTCTTAATTCACAGATACCAGCATATATTTTGGTGCTGATTTTCAGGGTGAAAATTCTACCCATTAACTACTAGTTTCAAAAACCTGGTGGAGATTCTTAGGACCTTGTCTTAACCATCTTGTGTATATAAATGCGTGGTTTTCCCCCTGCCATGTTTGTTCACTTTTATCCTTGTCCTCTCTTCATTGCTTAATCCTTAAATTCCTGCTTTCCATTTATGTTATGACTTTCCATTTTTATTTATTCTTTCAACTTCTCACACTAGGGAGACTATGGTATTTACACATGTGGGTCTGGTTTATTTCACGTATGAGTATAGCTTGAAGTTGCATCCACTTATATATGAAGGCTCTGAGTTTATTTTTCTTTATAGCTGAGTAATATTCCATTGTTTAAAAACATCACATCTTTTTCAACCATTCTTCAGGAGACGGGCATTTTGGTTGTTTCCAAGATTTGCCTATCACCAATTGTGCTGCTACAAACATAGGTGTACATATATCACTATGCTATGGTGTTTTCAGTTCTTTTGGAAAAATTCCCAGTAGAGGGATAGCTGGATGGAATGGGATATCCAGTAGTAGGTTTTTAAGGAAATCAATGATATTTTTAATGATTGTTCCAGAGGGTAATTAGTAGCTTCCCATATAATAACATTTCATTGTTAAGTTATACTGCAGCTCAGATACTCTCCTCATTTTCTCAAAGTAGCCAAAACCCAAAGTTAATGGAGGAAAGGCTTATTTAGCTCAGAGTTTGTAAAGGTTCAGTGCATAGTCAGCTGGCTCCTAGGCAGGATGGCACATGGCAGAGGGCAGCAGTTTGTGATGCAACTGCAAAAGCAGGCAAGGGTGCAAAAGGAGAAACAAGGCTCTTTGAGGACTTTTTATCTTACTGAGATTGCTTGGATTAAGGCAATGCCAATCAGGGGACTGATCCAGCAGTCATCTACCCTTAATCTCAGCACGCGTAATCCTAGCACTGAGCCATGAGTCAGGCACACACTCTAGATTTAGCTACCTCCAAAGGAAGCCCTCTCTAAAACTGTATGAGGCTTTGGGGACATGTGGACACAATAACATACTGGAAGTCAAAGGTTATTTGGAGCGTGTCTAGTTTTTCTAGGGGACACTTCTAGACTCCTCTAGTTTTACAATTCTTTTGCAAGGATAGCAAGCAACTGTTCAATGTTGCTCTTCTGGTGAACATTATGAATATTTCAGGTAATCTCTGGGAACTTCCATTGGGAGAGGTAACTAAAGGTTAGGGTGCAGAAGCATGAATTCATTTGTATTCTCCTGAATATTTTGTTACGTTTTTAACAATACTACTTATTCTTCATAGACTCGTCGATTCTCAGGGTTGAACCCACAGCTTCTTGCATGCTAAGTAAGAGCTATTCCACTGCTTTCATCCCCAAAGTGAACCCATTTAAATGTGAAACAAGATTAATATGCACCAGTATCATTTAAATGTGAAACAAGATTAATATGCACCAGTATCATGCACCAGGCATGATACCATGATTATTTTGTTAATTTTATTAACTTGTTTACTTACTTGTTTATTTGGTATAGGACCTCACTAGGCAGTTGAGACTTGTAGTGACCCTCCTCTCTCAGCTTCCCCAGTGTTAGGATTACAGGAATGGGCCTTTATGCCTGGTTTTGGTGGCCAGCAGGGTACACCTGAAATTCTAGGGCTGGCAAGGCATGAAGTACTTGGGACCAAACCTGCATCATTATGCTTGCCATGGAGGTGCCGATACCACCAATTTCTCTCCCCAGCCTGGTATCATAATTATTTTAGCCAGGTAATGGATACATGAACATTTATGTTACCATTTATAAGATTATGCGTAGGAAAATTTTCTGTGTGCTCTATTCTGCCTCAGCAACTCAAGTTTACTAGTAAAAATATAAAAAGAAGAAATGAAAATGAAATTTCTATAGTAAATTTTATTTTATTTTTAATGTATTTAGTACAGGGTCTACAGACGTTCACTACACAGATTGGACCTGCAGTTATTTTCCTGTTTTCGACCTCCCAAGCACTGGGATTACAGGCGTGCACCACTATGCCCTGTACCAGTCCCTATCTGAGTGTGCCCTGGGGCCATGGCCAGCACAACATGCTGGGAATCAACCTCTGGTCCCTGTGTCTGCCTATGCAGGTGCTTTAGTCCACTGAGTTATCTGGCCAACTTTATGGTAAAATTTTAAAAACATATTTGGAGAGCCTATTGGCACAGAGACACATAAAAATGTGTGTGTGTGTGTGTGTGTGTGTGTGTGTGCGCGCGTGTGTGTGCGTGTGTGCGCGCTTGGCGGTGAAGGAATGTACCCTGGTTCAATTGTTGGTTTTTGACAACACCGGCTTTCTGCCCTTCAGTGATTCTGGATGATTGCAACACAAGTAACTTTTGTGAAAAGAAGCTTTGCTCTACCAGGAGATTGGGCTTAAAATTTTCCAATCTCTTTTTTTGTTTTGAAACTGTAACTAATTGTTTTGTAAGGAACACTTTTTGTAAAACAATTTTTCTGGCCATTTTTATGTCAAGAGCCTCTTAAGCTTATATGCATGCACTGTAACATCTACCAGCCTCAGAAAACATAAAATTGATGTCTCTTGCAGTATTGTCTAGCCAACCTTATTTCTTAATGGAGAAACGCTCCTCAGAAGTCAAGAGATGTGGTATTAACTATTTGTTTGAAAGAGATCACTGAAAAAAATATGTAACCATGTTTTGTATTTCTTGTAAAATTCATGAGCTCTAACCTGCCTACAGGTTGAATCCCTCCTGTTAATGTCTTTTTAACCTTTTGCCTTTCACCCAAGTACCCACATAAGACACCCTCAATCTGAGTTTTCTGCTGTGCACAGGCTTAGGGGAAAAGCCTTCACCTATCATTATTTGATCAGTGTCTGCTTGGTATCTTTTATCGTGGGGACACAACTGGAATGTAAAGGAGGAGCAATGTGCTGTCGTAGCTTCAGAGGTCCCAGTGCACGGATACTAGGTCCTAGGAAGAAGTGTCTTTTGGAAGGGTTGACAGAAGAAGGCTGCTTAGAGCATATCATTCAGAAAGCAGAGAACAGAAGAGCCAGAGAAGGGGCCAGAGGCCAGATATATTCTCCCAAATTCTGCCCTAGGACTCACTCATCGGGACTCAAGAGTGTGCCACACTGCTCTCCTGGGAAGCATACCGAGCCAGTTGAGCTGGCAATGAAGACTGACTTTCAGCGTCTCCACATTACTCCGCCCCACCTCCCTCGCCACCTCCTCCTCTGTTCCTCTCTCACTCTTCTCTTTCATCCCTTTTGCCCTTTCCTTCCTCTCCATCTTCTAAATCTCCTGACTTCTCTTCCCTCTGTTCCATTTTCTCTTCCTCCCTCATTTCCTCTCTTCCTCCTTCTCTGTTTCTTTGGTTTTTCAGTGGCTTTCATCATATTTACATGATCTGATCTTTCCCATTTACTCGACCGTGCTCTATGACATGGTGCTTTGCTAAATGTGCTAATGGCCAATGCTTTACTTGGGCTAGTAGTTATAGAAAAGATATGTTATTCATTGAAAGTGTTTGTCTGTCTATAACCTGCCAATGTCAGATTGATTACCCTACCTCTTTTGTTCTGCCTTAAGACTGAAAATATCAAGAAAAGAGTAGATAAGCTATTTTCAAGATTTCAGGAATAGCCAGACAGATAGCTCATGGGGCTAAAGCACGTGCTTAGGTAGGCATAGCAACTGGGGTTGGATTCCCAGCTTACTGTGCTGGCCCTGCCACCAGGCATGCGGAGACTGCAACTGAGACTGGGCATGATGGCTTGCACCTGTAACTGCAGCTTTGGGAGGCTGAAAACTGGACGATATATATATATATATATATATATATATATATATATATATATATATATATATTCTAAACTGTCTTCTTCTGTCAGGAATCAGGAACATCAAGTCTTACAGGCAAGTCACCTAACAATGGTGTTATGTTTTGTGTGTATTTGTCTTCCCAAAGTCTCATGCATCCCTTGAAGCACTATTCTATAGTTTGCAGTTGATTCATGATCCAAGTTTGGGATTATGAGTCTGAGCACTGCTGGGATTATGGGTGTGAGTGCTACAACATGCCTGGGGCAGAGAGCCTGAATGTAACATCAGAGAGACAGAGACAGACTTGCTCTCTGTAGCCACTGTTGCTGTTACTCCTCCCTTTTGCTCTTGCTGTTTTGCTGTTTTGCCGTTTTCTGCTGCCATGAACTGCTGCCCTCTGCCATGTGTCAGTCTGCCTTGGAGCCAGCAGAGTATAGACTGAAACCTCCATTAACTGTTGGATAAATAAATCTTTCCTCCCTTAATTTTGGGTGTCAGGTGTTTAGTCCCAGCAGTAAGAGAAGTGTAATTGAGACAAATGGGAAGCCAAGTTTGTAGCTTTAAGTATAAGCAGTGATCTCAACACTGAATTGCTTTCTTCAAACAAAATGGTTTTCCCAGAGCCAGTAGAAAAACACAGAACCAGATCTAAGGTAAAGATCATAATCACCACAGTTTGATCAAGACTGCTTGTCTTTGTGGACTTTTTGGGCTCTTCTTTTCTCTTTGCTCTCTATAGTCATGTAGTTCTTGCCAGTAATCTGAAATTCGGGTTATGATGATCTTCTTGTTTTTCCCCAGTGTGGCCATAAAATTCTTTCTTGTTTCACTCCGGCTTATTTCCTTGATTGGATGCTCATGGAAGTAGTGGAATCTGGTTTGATGAGGTCCCCTCGGAATCAGTCCTGTTGCCTCACTCTTTTGTTCACACTCTTAGATTATATTTTATCTAAGAGCAATACTGCTTTTCTCTTTCTATGCTGGCTTCACTGGCTCATTCACCTCCAACCTCTTAGGCCTTCAGAGTTCCATCAACTCATCATTTTTATCTGCTTAAATGAATGTGGTCCTTCTCCTTCTAATTATCAGTTTCTCCAGGAAGGGAAACACAGCTTTTCTCATTTGTATCTTTTTAATTACTTTTAATAAGAAATAATAACGTGACAGTTTCAAAACATGTTAGTAGTACATTCCCAAAAGTTGATACAAGACATATTGTTGTCCTCCTAGCAGTTGTACAGAACACAGAGTATAGACGTGATAATTTTTCTAATCATTATTGGTACAAAAAACTTCTTATTGAACTAAGAGAAAGTAATTGTATACATAGTCCAGTACTGTATAATCACAGTAGGTAAGTGGCAAAACCAGAAATATTAGAAGCTGTTGATTTAAGCCTTTTACAGCTCAGCATACTAATCTAGCTTTACATTTTATACTTCGTGGATAAATTTTTCTGCTGGGTGGGTAAAGCCAAGTTAAAGCAAGACCTGCATAACAAATATGTAACTTTTGTATCTTCCGATGTCAGTCAAATGCCCTCAGGGTTTACTTTGGAACCATGTACAGTGCTTTGTAGAACTGTTGTCAGTGTCAGCCATCTGGATGAGTCACAGTCATTGCTTGATCAGTTTGCTCTCTGTGAAATCCTGAGAGAGTATTTTCTCTCTAAGCGACGCTCCTTAGGTACACTGTGTATATTCAATCCCCTTCCCATAATCTCCTTGAACAGAAAATTTAGGAAACCACTGAGTTATAGAATGTTATAGCACAGGTTCTCTTATGTCCTGAGGATGAGTTAGAGAATGGTCCTAAGAACCTACAAAAGGTTTATCACACTGAGGATAGCAATGTGTAACACTATACCCATAAGCTTGCCCTAAGTGTAGGCTGTCTAGCTTCTGAGATTTCCATAAGGCATATGCTTGATTCCATCTCTCTCTCTCTCTCTCTCTCTCTCTCTCTCTCTCTCTCTCTCTCTCTCTCTCTCTCTCTCTCTCTCCCTCTCTCTTTCTCTCTCTCTTTATGGTGGCAGGGATCAAACTCAGGACCTGTGCTTATTCCACTGAGCTATCTCCCTGGCTCTATGCTTGGTTATTTTAAGACAAAGCATTGAAGTCTTTTTATTGATAATAATCTATTTGGTAACCACATTTTATTTAGAGTCACCTTTAAATGCATATTTTTATGACCAAATTACAAATCTTTTTCAATTATTCTTCTGTCTTTTGCTACAGATTCTCATTTTAAATCTGATTAAAAGTACCTGGAAATATCCATTCTGGCAGCTGAAAACTCTGCAGCGTTGAAATTTCTTTTGTCAGAATAATTAGTCTATCACTTTCAAATTCAGCCTTTCACAGTTTTAGGGAATGAGAAAAAATGTAGTTAAGTTCTTTACTGGCATGGATCACAAATAACCTCTAATTCTACTAACAGCAAAGTACTTATTTTCATCTTAAACCTCAGGAACACAATCTTTACTGTTTGTGTTCATATCACCCTCCTGGTCAACTGTGTTTATATGTGAATTTCCAATCAAGTTTTGCTTACAATACTCTCAGGCTTCTTTACCCTGTATCTCCAAGTCTTTCCAAACTTCTACATAGAAATTCTAAAGCTTTCGAACTACAAGTTCAAGCATTGTCATAGCTAATGACTTCCCTTGGTACCAATTTTCTGTGTTATTCAGCTTCCTGTCACTGTGAATAGATGGGTTATATAAGCAATTTAAAGAAGGAAAAGCAGTGTAGTTTGGCTCCTGGCTCCAGAGACTGCAGTCCACAATCAGTCAGCCCAATCACCTATAGGTTTGGGATGGGGTAGAAGGACATTTTGGAGGAAAGATGTTCCCCTCATTGTAGCCAGGAACCTGCCTGGAAAGGGTCAGAGACAAGATATAGTTCAATATATAGTCCACTCCTCCAGTCCACTGGGCTCAATTCCTCAGATCTCCATTACCTCTCAATAATGCTGCTATATTCTGAATCCATCAATAGTTTAATCCTCTGGTGAATTTAGAGCCTCTATGATCCAATCAGCTTCCAAACCCCAATTCTGTGCTCTCCTGGGTATTTCTTAGGTCCAAAGTGCAGCAAGTATGAATGCTATATGTTTTTTAAAAAAGAGCAATTACATGGGGCTAAGATCAATATTTTGATGACCTTCAAGGAATATCCTGATGTGAATCCATTGTCACTATATCTGCATTTGGTATGTGGAAAATACATAACACTTTGAACAATAATCATTGCATAAAAGTGTTTAGATCAATAACAAATAACCCCATATTTGCCACAAGTAGGGTTTTGATAGCCAAACAAAAAAATGCATTTAAAAGTCAAACAAATATTGTTTTCATCCAGCCAATAACTTGTAGTATACTCTATTTTGATTGAGTGTTCATGTAGATATAAAACTTTTGAGTAATACGACCAATGAATATGACTTCTCAGATTATTATGGAAAGATATAGCCAAGAGATGAAAATGAGATTCATTTTTTCCTCTGAGCTACAGCAGTTTTCAAGGGAATATTGCTCCTGGGAGTATTTCAAATGAGGGATAAGATTGTTTTTATTAAAGATTCACGGAGCCTATAAAAGATTTAGGTCTATCCCTGTGATTTCAAGCACCTCTGCTTTGTAACATATTTCAAGAAATATGTTTAGTAAGATTAAGGTCTACTGCTCTGATTTTAGTCACTTTTGCTTTTTGACAAATCTCAAAGTGCATTTAGTGACTTGAATAGTCTAAATATATTACTTCAATGGCAGCATTGTGGAATTTAAAATTGATGATCAGACAAGATTCTTTCAGACTCCAAATTGAAGCAGACTGCTCAGTTGCCAACACTGTTACTCTTTTTCAGCTATCAAATTTCTTCTTCACTTGTCAGATAAATAGATGAATGACACATTCTTTGATAGATTAAAAACATCAAATGCTGCAACAAACATGGAGTTATACTTCCCATAACTAAAGAAAAGGAAAAGAAACCTGTTCACTAGCATGTCTTCACCTGGTCATTTTAATGATTTTAAGTGTGTTTCATTAATCATTTTAGCACACAGTAGCGGAATTTAATGTAAAATATCATAATATTTTAAGTCCACATATAATTTAAATATCCAGAATTATAAGGAAGAAAAACAAAGCATGCTCATTTAAGATACCTTAAATTCATTAGTTAAAGCTTTATGATTTGATAGTCATAAAGAGTAAAATGTAATAAGTGGGATATAATACTTGATTATAACTTATGCTATTCATTTTTAATTAGGACTAACACAAGTTGATTAAATATTTGAAATAATATTATAAGTCATATTGACACAGTCTTAATACTATTAATTAAGACATACTTATTAATTTTACTAGTTAAAAGTTTGTGTTAATCCTGCTTCTCAATTTACTTAGGATGTATATCATAATCATGCAGTGAAGACACATTAAGTGGTTCACAAAGGAGAATTTCTGCACTATAAATGAGAGATTTGTGCTGTCAATGGAACATTTCTGAGCACATATAAAAGATTGATTTAAGATCTAGAAATGGTACTCAATTGGAAAAGAGTCCATTACTTTAAAAATAATGAGTTAAAAGTCCATTAATTTTTAAGCTTTTTCTGTAATTAGATTTGGATATATAATAATAGCATGATTGCATCAAATGGATCCTTTGGAACTTATTATTGTCAACTGAGTGACTGTTTCTAATGTGATCTTTCATTCCTTTTGAGTGTCCGTGGAGTTCTCAAGTGTACCTGCAGATAATCTCATACAAAAGCCCTGGCTTCTGAACATGGGCCCTAGTGTATCAAGATGGAAGGTGAGTCTAGATACTTCCAAAGAGAAAGAAGTCACCGGAAAATGCTGTCAATACGGCAAGGAAACATTCAGCTAACTTCAGAACGTGCAGTGTTCCACAAGGCAAATGATTTGATTTCTTCAGTATGTCTAGGACATTAAAAAGAGGATGAAGGATTGAACTGCTAAAGAATAAGAACAATGAAAAAGTTTAGTGACTAAATGCAATATAGATTTCTTATTTGTAGTTTTCTGTGGGTTGAATGCCAGTTCAGATGTTGAAATTTAAATGTCACTAAACATATTCAGAGGTGGAATATTTAAGAGGCATTTTTTTCTATTGTATAAAGAAAATACAAAATAGTATTAAAATAGCACAATTACAAGTGATACAGAATTTCACTTTAAAAAGCAACATGAATTTCACAGTATTTGTTGTAATGCATAATGTTGTCTTCAAACCAGTTACTCATACACAATTAGAAGAAATAAAAGAAATATATAGAAAATGAAGAGGATAAAAAGGAGAAGTAATTGAGAAAAGCAGATAAAGCAGATTAAGCATTATCTGCCCCTTTCCCTAGGCCAGCAAAAATCCACAGTACAGTTGTCCAAACCATCCCACTTACATACATAGAAAAATCTATTTCCCCCACTCCTTCTCCCATCCTTCTCTTCGACCTAGTAACTCTTTCCTTTGAATAAGCTCATTCCCTTTTCCCAGTATCTATTGTACCCTTCAGATTTCTTTTTCTCTTTCAGTTTCTCATATTAAGGAGACAATAAGATGTTTGCACATATGGGTTTGATTTGTTTCACTTAGGTTTTGAGAGTTTGTATGTCAGTTATGGTGGGCGTATATTCCTTAGGATAAAGTTCTAACTAAAAGGCTAAGCTTTTTTACATCTCTTTTATGTATTTGCTTGATCTTTTGCCATACATAATGCAGCACAGAGGCCTATGCCAGAAGCAGGAACCATACGCTTGAGCATCCCAGCCTCTACAATCAGGACCCAAGTAAATTTCTACCACTTATATTTTAGCCAGTTTGTAGTATTCTGTTACAGCAATAGCAAACAGACAAAAGGCAGATGCCAAGTCAAGGAACACAACTGTAAAAATCATTGTTGCATAATTACATTGATATTAATGGATTATTGATATTTGGTATAAAATTAGCTCAAATCAGTGATTTTGTTTTTTTAAATATAATATTATAAATTATGGATGTATTTATAAATGAATGACATAATAGTGGCTTTTGATTTAAAATTCCTGGGAAAAAAGATAAGGGAATTAGTAAAATTGGGTGTGGCAAATACTGATATATTTTGCAATTGCATGCTTCCCACACAAACTTTGATAGTACTGTTGTCCTAATCACAGTAGGCAGCAACAACACAATACTGAAGACGCACTGGTTTGGAACAACAGAAATGTATTTCTTATAGTATGGAGGCTGGGTTATACGAGATAACAGCACTGCCAGACTCAGCGCTGGTGCGGGCCGGCTTTCTGGTTCAGAGATGGATCTTTTTGCTACATGCTTAAATAGTAAAGGAGGAGAAAAGAGGTATTTCTCAGGCATCTGCTGTGGAAGCACTGTGTCACTCATGCAGACTCAGCCATCATGACCTGATGATGTCCCCTGAACTCCACATTCTAGTACCATGACTTCAATGGTTCAGGTAACAGGAGAGCACTGTGCAAAAATGAAAACATTCAGAACATAGTAACTGTGGTATTTCTTATTCGTGTGAATATTTTGTATTTTCTACACTAAAATTTGGTTTTGTCACTCAGTATAATGACACTTTGAAAAGACCACGATAAATGCTTTTTGACCCACAAAATGAAGTGTTATGGAACCTCAGAAAGTAAGATAGTGCTGGGCAATAAACATGCAAATATGCTTGACCTTCACCCATGTTAAGAAATAAACTACTAAAACAAAAGCAGAAATGGATGCTCTGCATTTATATAGTAGTATTTCTTTTTTTTTTTTTTTTTTTTTGTCTTTTTGAGACAGGGTCTCGCTATGCAGTTCAGGCTAGCCTTGAGCTCACTTTTGTAGCCCAGGTTGGTCTCGAACTCGCACTGATCGTCCTGCCTCAGCCTCCCGAGTGCTGGGATTACAGGCGTGAGCCACCACGCCCGGCTTATAGTAGTATTTCTGAACACATGGATTTCACATCTGCAGATTCTACTAATCATAGATTGAAACTTTTTGAAAAAAAATTGTCTGTGATGAATAGATATGGACTCTTTTTATTGTTCCTATTACCTAAGCAGCAATACAACTTAATTCCTACATGGATAATATTTACATTATATCAGATATTGCAAGTAATCTAGAGGTTCTTTCTCTCTTTCTTTCTTTCTTTCTTTCTTTCTTTCTTTCTTTCTTTCTTTCTTTCTTTCTTTCTTTCTTCCTTTCTTTCTATTATGGCTAACTCAGCCTGCCCTGGGGGTGAGGCTGGTGCAGCATGTGGTGCGGAGGATCAAACTGCGGTCCCTGTGGTTGCTTAAGCTTGCCTAAGCAGGTGCTTTAGAAGGCTGAGCCATCCTGCCAGAGCTGCAGATGATAGCTGTTGGAAGATGTGTTTAGTTTATGTAAGATACTGTATCATATTGCATAAAGTATGTGAGCATCTGCAGATTTTTGTATCTGAGATGTCCTAAAACCCATTTTAGGGAGATGCTACAACTTAAAGGAAACGAAAAGACAGAGAAGACTGATGTTTGACTACAAGGCCGTGTGTCTATATTTCTTGCACAGTTGTTGAATTTGAAGAATTCAAGAATATCCTTGCTAGGCCGGGCGTGGTGGCTCACGCCTGTAATCCCAGCACTTGGGAGGCTGAGGCAGGAGGATCGCTGCGAGTTCGAGACCAGCCTGGGCTACAAAAGTGAAGCTCAAAGCCAGCCTCAACTGCACAGTGAGACCCTGTCTCAAAAAGCCAAAAAAAAAAAAAAAAAAAAAAGAATATCCTTGCTATAATAAGATTATAAATCCTAGAGCTATGGGGTATTATTGTATGAGACTTGGTCACCAGCAGATTTTAGTATCTGTGGAAGATTCTGGGGTCAAATCTCTATGGAAAAAAAGGAATGATTGCACTGGATAGTGAACAGGTGGCAGTTTTATGAGAATTTTATGCCCCGGTGTCACATAGCTGCATTTTGCTGATCTTTAACATAAAATTTGTTTTCACAGAGGACATGAATCACTCTGCTCCATGCTCTTCTTGACCTGATGGATTGTGAAGAGAAATATGCTGTTATTTTCATGGGTTTTCCTTTAAATATGATGTTTCTTTTTTTCTAGTGGCTTTTAGAATATCATTCTTCTGCTCGATTTCTGGGATCTTGAATAATATATTTCTTTTTTTTTTTTCAGGACCAGGGTTCAAACTCATGACTTTGCATTTGCCAGGCAGGCATTTGTGCCATGGAGCTATCTCCCCAGCCCCTTGACTATTATTTTTCTGGTTTTTTATTTGATTAGTTGGGTTGATGTTATTTGGAGTTCTGTAGGCTTCACTTGCCTGAATGTTGGAGTGTTTTCTCATATTTGGGAAGTTATACTCTTTACTTCAGCCCATATTCCTTTTATATCATTTGTATTGACTCCTTTCTCATTGATGCTTGTTAGTCTCACATTGTTCTTCTTTGCATCATCTTGCAGGTGTTGAATTATTTTTTCATGCATCCTAGTTGTTTTTAAGAGATCCTTTCTTACCTTTTCACTAGTTGTAAGACACTAGCTTCAGTGTGTCTTCAAGATCTGAAAGTTTATCTTCACTTTCATTTATACGGTTTTGCCAGCTTGTGATGGAGATTTGTTTCCCTGTATATCTCTTTGAAACTGCTTTATGTGATCTATTTCTTTCCTGTATTGCTCATTTAAGGATTCTATCATTTTTCTATTCTCCTCTAAGTTTTGATAAATGTGTTCTTTAGAAATATTTATTATAGTTAACCTTTCCTTTTCTACTTCAGAGATTATTTTTGATCTAATTTCCTATCTACCTTTCTTCAGCTGTTCCTTTACTTCAGATACTGTTAATTCAGAGATTTCTTTTTAATCTCAGAGGTTATTTCTGATCTGATATTCCCTATGCTTTTCTGCATTTGTTTCTTTACTTTAGGTGATATTAATTCAGAGATTTCAGCTGTGTGATTCCCAAATTCTTCTGTGCTAGTGTCTTCTGTGTTTGTTCTGGGTGGACTCTGGGCATGAGATTTAATCTTGATCCTTCTCTTTGTCATTTTGTGTAGCAGTGTCCTTTGACCTGTGTTGTAGAACTTTGGTGAAGTAATGCTGTTAGCACCTACTGAAATTCAGGTCTGGATCTACCACTTTTGCTCCTATTCAGTTGTGCCTGACTGGGTCTGGCTGCTGTGCTGAGGTTCTTCCTGCTGCACCTTATAGAAGTGAGCACACTGTGCTCCTCTGGGAAGATATTCAGCTCTTGGATTAGGTAGGAGGTTCTGATGCACAGCCTCTCTGCAAGGAATTTGGCTGCAGGTTTGCATAGCAGGTTCTGGGTCAGGTGTCTGAATCGGGAAGTTCTGGTCCATGTTCTCTCAGGGTAAAAGTTCCTACCTATGTGCAAGCCAGTCCTGAGTTCTGGATGTGGAAGAATTTCTGGTGGCACGGGTGCATAGGCCAATAGTTTCTACCTATGCACATGTCCATGATCTGGATGGTAAAGAAGTTGTGGTGGACTGGTGCAGAGTCCAAGAGTTCCTATCTACATGCATACTGGTCCTGACCAGTTTTGTGTTTTAAAAAGCTATATTTTTATCATTTTTAATAGGAAAAAATAATAAGATAGTTTCAAAACATGTTAGTAATATGTTCTCAATAATTGACACATTGCGTAGTGTTGTCTTCATAACAGTTATACAGAGAGCATAGGGTGTAGACATGAAGAATTTTCTGGTTAATATTGGTAAGGAAAAAGAAAAGAAAAAAAAGAAGACGAGAGAAGAAAAGGAAAACGAAGAAAATTTCTTCTCTTTGAGCTGGGAGGAAATAGCTGTATACACAGTTCATTGTTCCTTATTTGCATTTCGTTACCGATGAAACTGGCAATGTTGGAGGTTGTTGAGTTAAACTTGATATTTTTATGCCAAATGATTAGCTATTTACAATAATTTCAAAATGTGTGTCTGATAATTCTGGCATCTACATATTTGTAAGTCTGGACTGGGAATACAGCTCAGCAGCACAATGCCTGCCTAGCAACCATAAGGCTATGAGTTCAATTTTCATAATAAAAATATAAATTTGTTTTTATGTTATTGATCATAACACTTGTTTCTTGGTATTTATTTTGCTTTTTCCCTATCTCCTCAATGTACTTGTACAAATTTTATTTTAGGGGAACAACTGACGAGAAAGATGTATTCATTTAGAGCTGTATGTCCTAATTTGTAATTTCTGGGTCAGCAATGCCAGCATCGATTTAGAATTGTTTACAAATTTAAATTGTGTGGGCTCACTGCAGAACTACTGAATCAGAAGTGTTGATTGGAAGACTAGCAGTCTGTGTTTTAATGATCCGTCAATGTGATTCTGATGCCTGCTTTCACTTGAATACCCCTGATTTTAGAAAAGTTTTTAAGGTTTCCATTAAGTGCCTAAACTGTTTGCAACCTGTTTAAATTCAGAGCTGGAGTACTTAGGGCTTCTCTGACATTGCTAGCTTGTAATGGTAGTTTGTAAAACTAGTTAAAGTGAGGCCAGAACCCTGTGGCCTCTGCCTGGTGGCATGACCCACACTGGACCCTGCTTTGAGAAAATCATTCCCTCTTTCCATATGTCCTCTCCAACAGCAGTTCAAAGTTCTCAAAACAGCAATGGATTTGAATGAAAAGAAATTCTGTGATTTTTCGTTTGGGTTTAAACTTGCCCTTCTATTATTATTATGGGTACTTTCTGTCTATCTTGTTAGCTCCTTGATGTAATGATCTTGTATTTCATCCAGAATTTTCAGTGTGTTGTTTTTCTTAGTTTTTTTGTTGCTGACATAAAATACCTGACACCCACAGTTAAAGGAGGAAATATTTATTAAATTCAGTTTGTAGAGGTTTCAATCCATTATTGGCTGGCTCCAAGGTAGGGTAGCTTCTCAGAAAAGAAACAATTTATGGCAGACAAGTGGTAGCAAAGTAAGAAGAGATGACTATAGATCTTTCGATCCCTGATATTATATTAAGCTAGTTAGGGAGGGTAGCTCACACGCTTAATCTTAGTGTCCTTGATCCTGGTATTGCATGAATTGACTCCATTGTCACACATTCTAGCTCTAGCCTCCTCTGAAAATTTCTACTTATGGCCTCATGAGGCTTTGTGGGTATGTCTAAACACAAGCAATAAGAGTTAACAGTTTTATTCCCAATTTTCTGGGACCTTGTTATAGAAAATTAGCTATGCAAGGTATTTCAAAGCTGAATTTATTTTCATCTCAGACAAAAGTATGACACAAAATATATACAGACTTTACCTTAGTGAGAACATGACAAAGACAGGAAACATTCTTAAAATACTTACTCGATGTTTTAAGATTAATGTTTCAACCAAATACAAATTCATTTTCCAATAAAGCATTTTGACTTTGTTAAAAGTGCTCTCTATGGATATTGAAAGTTCTTTTGCTTTATTCATATATCATAAGTCTTTGAGAGTGATGTAGCAATCATCTGAGACTGAAATTTAATCTTTTGGCAGTTTGCTCATGTAATTATTATATAAGTATTCACATTGGCAGAAAGTTGTTGGGATCTATCACTTGGAGGTGAAATGTTGCCATAAGGAAGTGGATTTATTGACTGTTAGAGAAAAATAACATTTATGCAAAATGATTTCATGGAGCAACATCTGCTGTTTGCTTTTAAGGGATATATTCTTACAGTAGTGTAGACAGAGAAATGAGTGAATTTAATTCAAGATTTAAGTGTGTTTACCAGGACTTTTTTTGAAAAGGATAATGTAAAGACATTGCTTTAGAAATAATGAAATTTCAGAAAGTCACACTGAGCCATGGTGGATCTAATGATGTTTAAACTAGATGAAGTTTAGAGAGGAGCATGTGGATTCTGATGAATGAAGACCAAATGATTATCAGAAATTTGGATTAAAATAGAATGCTGTCTGTGAATATACCTGCTTTAAAAAACTAAAATAAATGCCAAAAAACCCCTGAAAAACATATAGTCCCAGCAGAAGTGATATAAAAATCATACGATGAAAAGAATGAATTACTGTGACAAAAAATACTATGACAAGAAAATGTTCCAAGGGTTGGCAAGATAACTCAAGCAGACTAAGTGCCTGCTTAGGCAAGCGCAGGGACTGGGGTTCAATCCCAGGCACCACAGGCATCACAGGCCCTGCCTCCAGGTGTGTTGAGCCAACCACTGAGACCTGGTGTGGTGGCGCAGGCATGTAATCTCTGGAGAGGCTGAAGGATCACTGCGAGTCCAAGCTGTGTAGTGAGACCTTGTAACAAATACATTAAGCAAAAAGTTCCTGAGGCTTTTAATGCGTAATAAAAAGATTGTTTCTTATTTTTAAGACATAAATCACAGTCTACAACTTCAGATGTTTTCTTCTACTTATAATAGTAAAGATAAACCTGCTAAAACTATGCAACATCATTGTAGTAATTTCTATAAAATAGAACTTATGAATGAATTTCATTTATTTCATCAGTGTTTTCTTGGTTCTATAGCAAAAATTTGTATTCCTACAGAAAGGGTCATAAAACAACTTAGGAGTCTCAGATTTCTTTAAGTTCTTACTGCTTTAATGGATCTGAGAAAAATGATCCCTTATGAAAAGCTCAAAAACAGTCATGCCATCGATAAGAGCTTTGAAAAATTCTTTGTGTAAGGACATATTTTCAGGATCTCAACATTTCATTGGCCCCTTTGAGATATTTATGTGATTGTTAGAACTGCATGAAATCATGCTTTTAGTCCATTTCTTGTATTTCAGAGGAAACATGATTAAAGAAAGGAAGACATATAATATCATCTTTATATTTATAACCCTGGACTCTTACTGGTTGGTTCCTTATCTCCTATGGCTTGAGTCTGGTTTGTTGCTTCATTTCAATGCCATATATGAAGTATTAATATGTGTCCAACACTGTGAAAAATGCCTAAAGGCTTCCACTCTGCCCCAAGAAAGCTTACACTAACATCTATTCAGAAAACATTTACCATGGAGATGTACACTGTGATTGGGAAAATTTATGTAATGGGAGCAAAGATTCAGACTTTTTAAAAGTGCAAATTTTTATTTGAAAAAAAATCTGTTTTCCTCATAAATTCAATAGTGACATTAACATTATTTTTATAAGTAATATAAAGCAAAGACAAATTAAGAGATATAGGACCATACAACAGAAAACTTTGGCTGGAACACAATTTTAATGAGCCATCTGTTCATATAACTACCCATCAAACAGCCAGTGGTTCTGTGTGCATTCTGAGTCAGCATGAGAGGAAATATATGGCTAAATATAAGATCAGCAAATCCAGATCTCACTTATTGCATCATAATATCTGTCCATGTGTTCATCCAACAAAATTCATATTTAGTGATCTGACATAATATTATTAGCATACCTATAATGAATTATTATAACCTTCAATTTTATAAAGCTATTTTAGACACTTGGATGTTGAAATTTGATTTCAGAATATAATTGATAAGTATATGCACATCTCAAAAATTCTCCTATTTTTTTTGTTGACTTGTATCTTCTTGTAGAACAGTGATGATTTCTTGGAGCATACTAAAAATTAAGATTCTATGTAACTCTGATTTCTTTTATAAGTAATTACATTAAGCTCACTCAATGTATAGTAGGAATCTAAATGATATATACTAATATACTAGTCTTTTAAATATGTAGGAAAGTGTTGCAACAGAAATTTATGTGAAGGAAAATTAGAGGTTGAATCTCAATCCATTATAGCTATACTTAACTCAGTGCAATTAGAATTTTCACTCTGTGGGTAATACTTGTAAGATGTATATAAATGAATATCTGGAAACCTTCAACCAAGTGCCTGAACATTAAAATGGCTAAAAATATGTGAGAAATCTGGCTGTGGTTATGCTGAAAAAGCAACTACTTTTGTATTTATCACCAATAACCTCTTGGAAATAGAAAAATTTTAGTAACCAAAAAAATTAAATTTCTATTTAAAAATCTTAACAAAAAAGGACCAGCCAAATAATTCAGCAGATTAAGATGCCTGCAAGAGGTGCAGAGGCCAGGAGTTCGATCCCTGTGCTTGTCCTGCTGGGACTTCTCCCTGGGACATGCTGAGACTGGCAGTCATGGTGGTGTGTGCTTGTAATCCCAGCTCTTGGGAGGCTCCAAACAGGTGCATCACTACAAGTCCGATTTAGTAGTGAGACCCTGCACACCTTGTAAACCCTTTCCTAACATACAATAAATATAAATAAATAAATAAATTAGTTAATTAAATTAAAATTAAAAATCTTAATAAGCAATGTGTAGGACTTATATGAAGAAAACCAGTTTACTGAAAGGCTTGACAAAAATTTTCTAAGAAAGAATATTTCTTCCTAAAAGTCAAGCACAAAAGCTGATATATCACTGAAACACATAAAAAAGAAGTTACTGAAAAGATAGATTTCTTTATAAGGCCAACTGAATATAATTTATTTTTTTTCCAGTCAAGCTTGTATATATAAATACAACATAATTGCAGTGAGAATTTCAGCTTAACTACTCTAAAGTTTATTGGTAAATTCAGTGTGTAAAGATAGGTAAGTTATATTGTCACAAAGTGATATTGTATGAGATTGCACTAATAGATAATAAAATATAGTCACAGTATTCAATCAAGCCATGTAAAGATAAAATTCTGGATAAAAAGTAGTGACCTACCAATAATAGATCATTCAATGTACATTGCTGATTTTATATAAAGAAGAAATGAATTTGAATGTAAAAATGATTTTGCATTTGTTTTTGAAGAAAATATGATTGATTGTTGTAAGTCTAAGAAGCAGTTGTATAATGAGAAGTAAGTCTGACATAGCGATTTTGGTGAAGAAAGAATGCGTCAATACGCTGTCATGAAGAAAAACAGAAAAGATACATAGTTTTAATAAGACCTCATAGCATGGCCTGAATGTCAGTCAGTCTTCCAACTTTCCTGTCTTCCAAGAAGCTTTTTAGCCTGTTGACTTTGTGAGTTATGTCGCTACCCTGAGAGAGGAATAGCATTCACAGACACTTTCATGCACTGCTGGAATACTGCAGGGATCTATTGTTTTTAACACTTCCATTTGCCTGAATGGGAACCTGAGAGAATAACAGGGTATGCAAAGGAACAAAAAGTGTTAAGTAAACAATGTATAAATATGATATCTTTTAAAGAATTATGTACATATGAAATGGTAGTTAAAGTTATTTAAATTTTTTACAAGTTTTATTTTTTAAAGGGAGTACAAATTAGAATTAAAACAAAAATTTGTAAGTGATACAGACTGTCACTTAACTAAGTAATATGAATTTTGCAATATTTGTTATAACACATAGTGTTGTCTTCCAACCAGTTACTCATGTTACCATATATATGAATGTAAAATTTGAAGGAAAAAAAGAAAAATGTATAAAGAAATCAAGAAAACAAAAAGTACAAATAATTGAGAAAAAGAGACAAAACAAATTAAAGCACTGAAATTGTTAGCTATTATAATAAGGTAAATAATAGCATATTATTATTAATGTATTTAAATCAGTTTTTTAAACGTGTTTAGTACAGAATCTACAGGGTTTCACTACACAAACTGGACTCATAGTGATTCTCCAGTTTTCAGCCTCCCAGGGGCTGAGATTACAGGCGTGTCCCACCTTGCCCAGTCGCAGTCACCTTCTCAGCATGCCCTGGGGGTGGGGCTGGCATGCAACACCAGGACTGAAGCCTGGTCCCTGCCTCTGCCTAATCAGGTGCTTTAATCTGTGGAGCTATCTGGCCAGCCCCATAATATTGAAAATACAATTTTCATTTTCTCAGCTAGCAATATTAGTTAGCTTCTTCTCAGTGTATTTGGCAATTTGTACACCTCTGTGATTTAACTGCTTCTGTTTTTTGTTTTTGTATTTTAGGAAAGGGTCAACAGGGTGTTCAGGGTCTCACTACTAGATCAGACTCACAGTGATCTGCCTGTTTACAGCCTCCCAAGAGCTGAGATTGCATGAATGTGTCACCACCCCCAATCTCAGTTACTATCTCAGTGTGCCCTGGGGGCTGGGCCAGCACAGCAGGCTCTGGGATTGAACCCCCAGCCCCTGCACCTGCTTGCAAGTGCTTTAATCTGCTGAGCTATTTGGCTGGCCCTGCTTTAACTGTTTGTGCCCTTGCAGCATTTAAAAATAGTTCTGCAATCTATGGTGTGTAGTTAAACATTTATACTAAAGAAATAAATTTTAAGCTGAGCATGGTGGCACATGCCTGTAATCCCAGCACTTGGGAGGCTGAGGCAGGAGGAGTGGTGTGAGTTTCAGAAGAGCCTGGGCTACAAAAGTGAGCTCAAGGCCAGCCTGAACTGCATAGTGAGACCCTGTCTAAAAAAGAAAAAAAAAAAAAAGAAATTTTATACTTTCAAGAAAAGCATTTTTCAAAGTTCACAAAGATTATTTACAAAAAAGTAAAGAAATTTCTTACTTGTGGGGAATTTTTCTGCATTGAATAATGAAATTCACATCAAGAAAGAGAAAAAGAACAAAGTAGTGTGCCTTGAATCTCAAGTACAGCAAACTAACCTCTATTGTAGACGCAATAAAGAATATTTGAAAACTTCAAGTGAGAAGGCCATGAGACTAATGCAACATAGGTATTATTCTTTATTTCATAATAGAGAAACACATGGAACAAGCACAAAACTGTTTTATTCGTCTGTCCCTGGACAATGACTTGGTGTTTGCTGTGGAAGAAATCCTTCATGTGAAAAAGACAGCCATATATAATCAAGAGTAATAACCTGACATAAGGAAAAGGAAGATTTGGGCTCCAAATTAGAATTTTTGCTGCAGGTAAGAATATTAAAATGAGAAACAGTTTCCAAAGATGTGATGAGGTGAGTTGAATGAATGATTTAAAATAAGATGGGTTGTAGCCTACTAATAATAAAGTTCAAAGAGTAATTAGGTTAGGCAGCTGAAATGATCATTTTTCAGGTTTTCTGGTTTAATTGCTGTGATTAATCTGTAATTCTAAAAGAATTATGATAAATCTTGTAAAAATGATGTAAATTTGGAACAAAATATTCTTCAGTATTTGATTCTTTAAAATTATATTTAATACAGGGTCTACATTGTCTACAGGGTCTTACTACAGACACGGAGTGGTGCTCCTATTTACAGCCTCCCAAGTGCTGGGATTACAGGTGCCCGCCCGCGCCCCGCCCCCAAGTCTCAATTGCCATCTCAGCTTTCCCAGGGTGGGGGGGGTGGTGGCAGGGCAGGCCTGGGAATCGAACCCTGGCCCCTGTGCCTGCTTGCAGGCCCTTTAATCCACTGAGCTATTTAGCTGGTCAACAATTATTTCTTTGTTAAGATCAAATGCTGAATGACTTATTTAATGAGGTGCTACCACATCCTTTAGACAATACTAAACATTTAAATTCTTACTATTTTTATATGCTGCCATATATACTTTGTAAAATTTACATTATAATACATTTATTTTTAAGTAAAGATCATTGAGCATTCATTGAATTTTCAGATATAGCAAAAGAAACAGTTAAACCACAATAATATATCAAAATAATATATATTAGAAAATATGCTTTTCTTTGTTTGACTTCATTATTTCACTAAAATGGATACTTCAGCATACACCATCTTACTTGCTACTATGGAAACCCCTATCACTGAAAGATCAATGAACTATTTTCATCTTTTAGATAAAGACAAGCATATGTAAACTGGGCGAACCAGTATAGGTAAAGTAGTGTAGGCTAGCTATATCGGTGTGTCAGTGTACTGATTTCTTGTAACATTAATCTTGTAACATTTTCCATGTATCAGAAACTTTTGCTTGGCTTATCAGAATGTACAATATGTCTCACTGATTTTACATTTTGAGCTTGAATTTTATTGGGGCTAGAAAAACCTCTATATCTTTTAATGTCAGTTCATAGCTGAGGGGCAACACTATTTTTAATCGCATATGAAGAACTTTGGATTTCTATTTTTTTTCAAAATATTTTAAACGTTATACTAAAATGATTATCTATATGTATGATAATTAACTGATCCTAAGAAATCCTGTGTGACAGTTGTGATTCTACTCAGAATTTTGATTTGTTTACTTTGAGAAGATGGTTTATCTGTATGTGAATTATGCTGCTCACAATTGCAATGTAACATGATAAGGTTTAGTATGCCCATTATCCTGGTTTTTCCTTATGATCAATCTCCAGGGTTTAGAGATCGTAGTTTCCTGTGTATTATCATTTTACACATGAATGAATGACACACATAACATCTGAAAGACTCAATTCTGTGGCCAGTGATATATTTCAAGCCCAAAGATGATTTTATCATGAGCCACATATTACTCAACTGCACATCCTTAAGCTTCTCCTGAATTCTGAGCAATAGCCTGTTTTAATACCTAAACAGAATGGCTTGAATTGTTCTTTTCTGTCTTATGAAGAGAAGATAATTTCTTAGGCAATTCAGGCATTATTTGGACATTTATGTTTCCATGGCTACATATTACTTTGAATTCCTGCTGACTCCAAATTCTTTTCTTACTTGTTAGCTTCTTTCAAGGTCAGGTTCGGAGACTATGAAACCCCTCCAGTTAAATGGCCCCCATCTCCAGCTATTACAGCTTACATACATGATGGAACGTCATTTTCCTCAGAACCGTGGCATCTACCTCATTCTCTGTTCAAAGGCTCTTCTGTCCTACCTGTTCTTTCTTTCTTTTTTTTTTTTTCTCCAAACCTTTCTCCCAAATAAGCAAAATAAATATTTAATTGTTCCTTTTATGCAATTATGCAAATAGTCAATTATTGGTGCTCTCCTAGCTATCCACAGAAATCTTTCTTTTATTAAGCCAGGCATATTTAGTTATTTTACCCAAATACAGAAAAAGTAGTCCTTTTATAAAGAATTCTGCATGTCGGCTTAATAGGTTCAAATTACAGCTGGGAGCTCAACAGACCAGATTTTGTCTTTTGGTTATTTTGAATTCACATTTAGACAACTAGAGAGCTTGGCAATCTTTCTATTGGATTATACTCTTTGTAGTTTGTGGCTTTAGTTTGCAAATTGATGTTCATTTTCCTCTACCTCCTTAAGAAAACTGTGTTTTTTTGGAGGAATGTGCTCTGTTGACTCCTTTTCTGCTGGCATGATGAATGTGGAATATTCTTGGTCAGGAGTACTCTTAGATAAAGAAATTGAGCTCCCTGCTCTTGGCTCCACATTTCCAAGGGCTCCACATACGCCAAATGGTTAACTAGTTGATTTATTAATAATGTAAGTATCTCTGCCGCTCAGGTTCTTTTACTGATCTGCTGTCAGGACGGATGTATGTCAAGTCCTAGGACATGAGAAATTCCTGTTGGCTTAGAATCTTTATGCAAAATAAAAGCCAACTGTGGCCAAATGTGGAGAGGTGTCATGGTTTACACTGCTACTGACTTGGAAGAAGAACTTTGCTTTCAAGCTAGGGAGGATTTGAACAGCAGTGCTTAGAAAATAAAGTACTAGGAGTTAACTTATTCAGTCGTGTCTCCTATGGCATGAGTGAAATACATAGATTCTGCAGTAAAAGGGTTGTTTGAGAGTAAGGCTGAGCTTGTATTTGCTTGCTATTGTGTAGATTTGTTCCTGTTTGTAATTTCTAATTAGGGCAAGATTTATGAATGTCAAGCTTAAATTTTATAATGTTACATACTTTATGTTGATTATTGTATGTTTGTAGTTGTAATCCCATAATCTTAGTATTTGAGAAGTGATCATGGTTCTTAATATTGACAAGAGTATAGTAGTTTTCCTTTTTCTAAATATACATAAACTAATATTAGGTTTTTGAAAAACGTAAGATCTTTTTAGTTTAGTGCAAATATTTTCTGATTTCAAAATGTGATACTTCTTATAGTTAAATTTTTGTTTTACAAAATAGATAGTTTTGAATTTTCTTCAATTTTTAAAGAGAATAAAATATAGTAGGACAACACTAGAAAAATTACAGAATTTCAGTAAACAAGATGATAGGAATTCAGCAATGGTTCTTATATATTGTTGTTTTCAAATTAATTGTTCAGATTACTAGATATAAGCATGCAAAATTTGTCAAATTTTAGAAGGAAGAACAAAGTTGAGCATTGACTGCTCCTTTCAATAGACCAGTAGAAATCAAAAGTACAATATCCAAGCTAATATATATATATATAATTATATATATTATATATATTATATATAATTATATATATGTATCTATCTATCTATATATATATCCTTCATCTTTTTTTCCTTTGTTTTTGTTCCTTCATCCCAGTTGTTCCTTCTCTCAGAACAGGGCTGGGGATCTAGCTCAGGGGCATAGTGCATGCCAGGCAAGCTCAAAGTCCTGAGTTTGATTTCTGGTACAAACAAATCAAAACAAGCAAAGCAACATTTTTATTTAGAAAACTTGATTCTGTATTCCAGAGGCTTATCCTCACCTCTTCTTTAGATCTCTAAGTACGTTGCACAAAGGTAGTCTTCTCTGACCACAGCCTAGGTGCATGGCATTCTGGGCCCAGCACCTTTGTTCATCTTGTTTCATATTTGTCTATAGTACTTAAACTCATTTCATTTACTAGACTTTTAAAACTGTAAGTATTAAAGATATGGTAATAATACTATAAACCTTTTGTGAGATAAATCAGTCATAAATAAATTATTAGATGTCCAACAACATAATTGATTTAGCTTAATTACATCAATCTCATTCAGCTATAATCTTTTCTCTGTGGATTATGATTTACTTCTTGTCCCTGTAGTGTCTTATGGTACTCTGATTACGGGTGAAGATTCACATCTTAGATATAAATACAAATGTGAGTCTTGCATATCTTAATTGCATTTATTTTCCATTTCCTGAATAGAGGAAACTTTACATTGGATTTTTATCTTAAAAACAAGGTTATCTTGCAAAGATATAAAAAATAAATATCATCCAGTGGGTGTAATACCTACAGACAAAAGTTGAATGAAAGTACGAGGCATAGCTCCAGTGAAGACCTATGGCGCTCCAGATGTGTAACCATATTAATCACAATGTGAAATGAATTAGTTAGGCCTGTCTCCTACATTGTAAAAATTAAGTTTTAGACAAAATTAAAGTTTGGTTACTTTGAACATAAGCCATTGAGTTGTACTCAACATTATTATATACATTTTTTTTACTTCTTTTTGCAACTAGCTTTAGATGCACCAAAACCCACTACTGACCCTCTCAATAGGTATGATTTGTACAATAGGTTATAAATTTTCTTCTCTCCAGAAAAATGTCTGTTACTTTCAATGGACGATATACTTGTGCTCTAATGATATTTTGCGTTACAAAATAAGCTACTCTTCCCAAATCCTCTCATCCACTGCTGGTGAGATAAAGGAATTGCATGGCTGACACTGGTTTAGAAACAGCATTGTGTTCGTAATTTAATTATTTATTTTACTACAGGTTTTTTTTTTTTTTTTTTTAAAAGAGAAAAACAAAGTTCAGATGCCCAAGGATTTGACAGAAGTGAGAAGGTCATTATGTGGCCAATTATTGTTGATGAGTCGACAGCTTTTGACACATTCAGAAAATCTGTCATTTTTCTCACTACAAACAAGTTCTCTTTAACAAGCCCCTACTGCTCAGGCTAAACTGTTCGATTATTCTTTAAGTGTTTGACTTCTTGCCTTGTACCCTGCAGGAAAAGGCTTAACATTTCACCAACAGTGAGGAACCCTGGCTGAGGGTGAAAATAGTTTTTTTCCTAGCTATCTCTCAGCTCAGGTGATTCATGGCTGGAACATTGTCGCAGTAGCTATGAAGAAACTATGAAGAAACTATTACTTTTCTCCTGTTTCTGTGCTAGTGTTTCACATTTGCACACACAGAAACTTTGCCTTCAATCATTAGATGTATATGTTTACATATTTCTAAAAATTCTCATATTCACTCTTTAAACCATATAACAGTTTAGAATAAAGCTGCTTTTAAATCTTGCATGAGTATAGTTTTCAAAACAACTTAGACCATGAATTTTTATTTTAGTAATTAACATATTTGATTTACTATGGTGTAGTTTACACTTTCTTTACATCTGATCATTACCTTTTTATTTTTATTTTTTTATATTTATTTATTTATTTATTTATTTATTTATTTATTTATTTTGTCTTTTTGAGACAGAGTCTCCCTGTACAGTTCAGGCTGGCCTTGAGCTCAGTTTTGTAGCCCAGGCTGGTCTCGAACTCTCACTGATCCTCCTGCCTCAGCCTCCCAAGTGCTGGGATTACAGGCGTGCACCATCACGCCCAGCTTAACTTTTTATTTAGTGTACAATTTCTTTACATCTAGTCTTCACTTGTTTATTTAGTATATACTTTTGTTATATTCATGCTTTGCCTCTATTTCATTATCAATTGAAAGGCAAAGGCTATCTTGCTCTCATGTAAGTGTGAATATTGTCTTTGCCTACATTATGGGAAACATATTGCTTCTGCATACTGAATTTTTTATCTCTATTTTTAAAATTTATTTTGTTCTTTCTTGGTACAGGTAAAGAGAAATCAATTGTTACACTTCTGACAAAGACAGCTGAAATTTCATTGTCACTAATTAGAAAGTAGTATTTCTGGTATGGTTGCTTTAAAGACCATCTTGTACATAGCTGTTCCATAATTTCCCTGTAGCTATGCTACATGAGAACTTTTCTCACTCTAGTTTTGATTTCTTGAGCTTATTAAATAGGTTAACTTGAGTCTAATGTTGCATATAAAATTTCCATCTATCCCTTTAAAAATGTATTTTTATCGTTTTGAATTTTGCTATGATATGTGTATGTACCACTACCCCAAATTAATATAATTACTATGCAATTAAATGTAATAAAAATTAAAAAAATAGTGTCTCTGCCATTTTCATTGCATCTTCCCATTCTGAGATGTTTTACACTCTCATTCTTCATATTAGGACTTCATTTTATTTTTACATTTCTGTTTCCATTATCACTGTGTTAATACCTATTTTAGTTTTTGTATTTCAATGCTTAGTTTACACTTCAGCAATGTCTAAAATATCAATTAACATATAGGTTAATATTTTGCTTGTAGTTCCAAATAACTATAAAAATAACATGATTTTAAAATGTTTTCATTCATTTTTTAAAACTTCTATTTCTGGGAAAAATCAATGTTTTAAATTGATTTTGATGTCTGCTTAGCAAGTACAATTCATAAGTTCAAACCCCAGTACTACAAAATAAAGAAAGGTCCCCAGAAAGTTCTCTCTTCTGGGGAAGCACCCTATAGCAGATAAATTGATTTTGAGTGTTCCATGATTGTGATGATCTGGAGTTTTGGGATGTATAAATTTACTCCTTGGCTTTTCAGTGGAATTTTGCAGACACCACACTGTTTCCCAGTATTTTTAATTATCTTAAGTAGTGGAGTTCATAGTTTTCTGGAAACTTAATCTGTGAAAATTATTTGAAAACTAGTGCAGAAAATACAGGTGTCAGCCGTCTAGATGAGTCACAATCATTGCTTGACCAGTTTGCTCTCTGTGAAAGCCTGAGAGAATGTATTTTCTCTAGGTGACTCTCCTTAGGCATACAACATCATCAGTCCTTTTCCTCTGTAGCCCGATAATCTCTTTCAACAGAAAATTTGGGACACCATTGAGTTATAGGATGTTATGATACAGGCTCTCTTATGTGCTGAGTCCTCACTGACATTAAAGGGACAAGGCCAAAATATTGGCTATCTCTACAAAATGCTGTACATGGTTTCAGGGTTAATCCTGAGGGGATTTATTTGACATTATAAGAAACAAAAGTTTTTGTTATATAGGTCTTGCTCTAACTTGGTCTCAACCATCCAACAGAAAAGCTTAACCACGAGGTATAAAAGGTAAAGCCATATTACTATGGTAAGCTGTAAAAGGCTCCAGTCTACATTTTCCAACACTACCAGTTCTGCTGATAACCCACTACTATTATGGACTATTGGACTATATGTACAACCACTTTCTCTTAGTTCAATGAGAAGAAATATTTGTACTAGTAGTGTTTAGAAAAGTTATGTCTATATCTTATACACTGAAGAACTACTATTAAGAAAACAGTATCCATTGTATTAATTATTATGGCTGTCCTACTAGCATGTTTTGAAACTATCTCATTGTCATTTCTTATCAAAATTCATGAGATTTTTAAGAAAGAAAGAAACTATAGGTACTAATAATGGAAAAATACATGAAAAGTAACGTCAGAAGTTTCTCCTCACCTTTGGCAAAGCAGACAGTATGGATTAACAGAGAAACCTCTCTGTCTTTCTGTCTGCCTGCCTGCCTGCCTGCCTGTCTGTCTGTCTGTCTGTCTGCCCATGTCTCTCTCTCTCTCTCTCTCTTTATTTATTTATTTTTTTTTTGGGCTGGCTCTGCCCACCCTGAGGGTGTGGCTTGTGTGGTATGTGGTGCCTGGGATTGAACCATATCCACTGCATCTGCCAAAGCTTGCCTAAGCAGGTACATTAGACTGCTAAGCTATCTTGCCAGTCCTGTAGCTTTACTATTAATCTGAAATCTATTTTCAGCACTTAAAATAACATTATTTCTCTTTTCAGTGAGATAGGTTTTCTAATATTGGCAGCAAATAACTCTGTCTAGTAAGGTATGCATAGCAAAAGGGTAAAAAAGAAGTCTTTTTAGTTAGTCATTTAGCATTGTGATTTAGGACAAAAACAGAGTGAGCTTTGTTAAGGTCTAGGGCATGAAGAATTTGCATAATTGAAAGTTCATTTTATTTACTGTTTTGAATCCAAAGACCCTTCAGACATTCTCTGTGCATGGGATCTCCCCAATCCCATGAAGCACTCTGCCATTCATCTTTTTTCTGAAGGACAGTTTCACAACATTTAAATTTTTTTCTTTTATTTTTTAAAGATAATACAAAATAATGATAAAAAAGAATAAATTACAAATGACACAGAATTTCACAAAACAAAATACTATGAACTTGATAGTACTTCTATTGCATAGTGTTGTCTTCAAAGTAGTTGTTTAGTTACCAGATATATGCATGAAATATTGGAAAAATAAAGGAAAAAACCTAGGAATTTGTAAAAATTAAGAAGAGAAAAATGAAAAAAGATGGCAATTTTAAACATTAGCTGCTACTTAAAAAAAAAAAAACTGATGGAAATGAGTCCTATATCGTCTGAGCTATCCTGCATATACGCTTGCATGATTTATCCCCTTTCTTTTCTCCTTTCTCTCGTATTTGTTATTTGTTTGTTATGCTCAGTTTCTTTCTGTTTTACTCTATTATAGCTTTCAGACTTTATTTTTTCTTTCAGGTTCTTACACAGTGAAGACAATATGATACTTATACACGTGGGTCTGATTTATTTCACTTATGAGTATAGCATCTAGCTTCATTGATTTAACTATAAAGGCCTCAAGTTTGTCTTTATTTATGTCTGAGCAATACTCCATTGAATAAAAATACCTCATCTTTTCTCTTCATTCCTCAGATGATGCGGTTTGGGTTTCCAAGATTCAGCTATGACAAATTGTGTTACTCTAAACATGGGTGTACATATATCATTGTGCTATGATGTTTTCAGTTCTTTTGGAAAAATACCAGGAAGGGGAACAGCGGAGCCAAATGAAACTTCTAACCATAGATTTCTGAGGAGTCTCTACACTGATTTCCATGGTGGTTGCCCCAGTCTGTATTCTCACCAACAGTGCACGAGTGTTCCTTTTTCCAGAGTCTCTCCATCATTTGTTATTAGTTAAATTTGGTTTTTTTATGACAGCCATTCTTTCTGAATGTTGTTCTAATTTGTATTTCTTGAAAGATCAGTGGTGTGTGGAACATGTTTCCTGTATTTATTTGCCACCTGTATTTCACTCAATATACTAATATCTGTAATCTGAACAACTACATCGAAGATAGCAATGTGTAATACAAAATCCACGGTTGAATTATCTTTCATCTTGTTCTTCTAAATATTTATCCTTTGTAATGTTTTATGAATTATTGTTATATTCTCTTTAAAATAAATTAAAAAGTAAGAACTATGAGGATGAGTAAAAGTAAGGTTTGTTGAAAGAAAGAGTTAATGTTTAATTATTTGGCCAGTCTTACATGCCTATATCCGTTACTCTAAACAATAGATTTGAGGATAAAAATGGATAATATAACAACTATAGCTACTTTTTATTTTGTTTTGCAACTGTATATCTTATGTATTACTGCATATTACTCTATTTCTGTCTTTGTTTCTGCTGTTTGGTTTTGCTTTTGATTTTGTTTTTGCTGCTTAAAATAAAAATGAAGAAGACAAAAATTTTATAAAAATTAAAAAAAATCATTCAGTTTTTTGAATACATCATTCCATTCTCCCATGCCCTGCAGGATTTCTGCTATGAGGTTGGCTGGCAGTTGCAGTGTCATTCCCTTATATGTGTTTTGCTCCTTGTTCTCAGAATTTTCTCTTGTTTTTTTTTTGACAGACCTACTATAATATGCTCTGAAGTTTTGTCTAGATTTAATCTAACTAGAGAACTTTACCTTTCTATGTCTGAACAGATATGCTTTCTCTCAGATTTGGTAAATTTTCTGCTATCATTTCTTTAAGCAAGCTTTCTACTTTTTTTGTTAATGTTTGTTATTGTTTCTGACAAAAGTTCTCACCATATATTTCAAGATGTCCTTGAATTTGTAGCAGTTTGGCCACCATAACCTCTAGGGTGCTGAGATTATAGGTTTGTGCCATCCAACCTGGCTGCCTTCTACCTCTTAGTATCTATTTTCTTCTCTTTAAACTCCAATCATTTCAATATTTGCTCTTTTCCAGCATTCAAAAGATCTGATCTATTTTGATTCCTTATTTTTTCTTTTTATCCTATAATTGTATTTTCAAACAGTAAATTTCATTTCTCAGATTCTCCTGACTTATTAATTCTGCTGTCAATGCTCTTTCATTTCACTCATTCTTTTCACTTTGAATACTTCTGTTTGGTGAAGTTTTAAAAACAATTTCAGTCTATCTAAATTAAATTTCTAGTTTCGGCCCTTTATTGCTTTTCGAATTCTCCTATATTATTTCTTTGTATTTTCTTGTTTTTGCTGAGATTTCTTAAAATAATTATCTTGAATCCTCTGTCAGGACATTTTCATGCTTCTGATTTATTGGAGCAGATTATTCTTTTCTTAGTTCTCCTCGGTCTCTTCTGTTTCTCGATACCTTACAGTTGGTGTCTATGCATTCAGTGGAGCCATCAACTGTCTCAGAATTATAGTGCTTTCACTGCAGAAAGACCTTTTTTCATGATGAGGGTGAAAGGAAGATGGCAGATGCACTGATTCCAGCATGAATGAACTACCCTCCAGCTCTGCTAGCTGAGGCTGGAATTAATGCAGTCCAAGTAATGAGCTCAGTGGTAACTGATGTGGATGCCAATGATGGTAAGGAGGGCCACTGATGTCCCCTATGCTGATGGATATTAGGGCTTTCCCAATGTTGTTTTTCCCCACCATGGAAATAGTAGCAGAGGACATATTTCTAGGAACTGTACAAGGCTTGTTGGTACATTGGCAATGGCATTGTTGTTACTGCCGTGAGTGGCATTCATGGGGTGGCCATGGAACTAAGGTCTTAAACAGAGGCACATGTGGATGGACTGTTATTCTGGGATGAGGGCAGCATTCTGGCATCCTCATTATACTTTGGCAATTGGAAAATTTAAGGTTCAGATTTTTGCAAAGTACACAGAGAAAGGAAAAAGAAAGTATAGGCCTAAAAAAAGGGTACAGCCCAGGACGAGGGCCCAGTCTAGCTCTTTGCAGTGGCTTACTTGGTGTGGGCCTGAGACCCTAAAAGAGTTTGTTCAGCTACGTGGAGTGAGACACACCTAAGGCAATGGCCTTGGTGTAAAGGTGTGTAAGTCCAGTATAGCCACAAAACCTGGGCCAGGGCACAGCCACTGTGGAGCAATAGAAACTCAAGTTTGCTTCTGTACTGAGATGGGAGAGGTTACCACTCCCTAAAATAGATCCTCTCTGGGCTCTCTGGTAACAATGACTGTTGGGTATATAAGTGTGTAGAGATCCTGGTGTTCTCCATGGAGCAAGCCATGGGAGACAACTCTGCTTCCCATATCTTGGCTGATACTAAGTGCTTTCAGTTTTCTTTTCTGTAAGCTGGTTCAGATATGTAAATCACACCATTAAGCCTTTCTTTGTGGATGTTGTGCTAAGCACTGTAGATTCATTAGTGCGCCCTGTGGAGGCCTCTTTGGGCTATTTTGCACCATCTGTATTTGCTTTTTGAGGGAAAGCAATGAAGAACAACACTGCCTATTCTAGCACTGTGGTCCTCTTATCTTTTACATTTGAATTAGTGTAGCACCATGACCTCAACTGTAGTAATATTTGCCATTTCTGCCAGAGAGGTAGATAGAATTTCTCATTATAAATCTTCTTTTCTATGATTTATATTCTATGATGTTAGTATGTATGAGGATGAAAGTTGATATTACCAGTGATTCAGCTTGTGGAAAAACCTTTTCAAAAATGTTTAAATTAATAGCTGTTGTCTTATGATAAAATAACTAATAATTAATATAAAGAATTGTAAAAATATATAGATATTCTAAGTAGAATTATTTTATAGCCTTCATTTTAGTATAGTTCCACCAGTATTTTAAAATACTAAGGCAATAGTCATTTTATGCTGAAGCACAGTTTCTAGATAGCAGTGCCTTTTAGTTTTTCTTCCAGTTTACTAATTGAGTGAGAAACTAGCCAATTTATTATTCTTTTCTAACCTTTAAGCTATTATTATTTTCAAATATATGACTGAGGACTCGATGTATACTCCCTTGCATGGTGATATCTATGTTTATACCATATCAATACACTATACACTGGAACATTGTGTAAAAATTCTGTGTGTGTATTACTTCAAAGAAAAATTTAAAATTAAACTATATTAAAACTGTGAGGTTTTCTTTTCTCAAAAGTGCAAGTTGAGAAAGAAATGACAGTGAATAGAGATCTCTCGATTGTCATTTGTCATTACCTAAAAGTGTAACATTTTACTTTCTGTCCTTCAGCTGTTCTGATTTCTTATTTTAAGGAAGCATATGTTGAATTCATGGATGGAATTTGATTTATTACATTATAATAGCGTTGAAGATAGAAAATAATTCCTCTAACACTAAACACCCATGGTCTTTTCTTTTTGTGAGGCCGTTGAAAATTGAGAGGTAGGTTTCTAACAAAGCAGTTTAAAAAGTTATTCTTGCTTGACCAGTTCAATACAGTACAAAGCAATATTTTAAACATTTCTGAAAACATCTCAAAGATGGAAGTCTCAAAATGAACTCACCTGCTGGATGAATTGAAAAGAACCTCTGTATGTAGAAATCTGTTTTCTTCTCTTGATATTTATCTTTAGGAGATGAAAATGCTCGATTTTTGCTTTCTAACAGACACATCCATGTAACTGAGCAATAGAATTTTAAGTGTAATTAAAGTAAATTTATGTGTTCAATATTTACATTTAAGGGTAATAAAATTTTTAATTTTGATGCTCATGGGTGACTCCTGGCTGTAATACTGGAGAATGAACCAATGTGGTGCAGCGTGTGAAAAGTGAGTGCACGGATTACAAATTTAACATCACCTGGGGAAATTTAGAAGGGAAATTTACATGAATCCTGACTAGATCTTCTATATCCTATTTCTTATGGTAAGAGCCCAGGAATTTGCATGTGTCATTGAGATTATAGAGGTCTGTATGTAAAACTTCACTCAAGACTCTATTCTTAAATCTACTTTTCAAGAAAGATTGTTCTGGCCTACAGCAGCAGCTCTAGTAACTTTCCATGTGTTTGTTGAATTTTTATATGCTAATTGTTATCAGAGATGACATGTTTACTTTCACAGATTTTCATCTTCATCACTATAAGTTTGTGAAGGCAAGAACTTTTTTTTTTTTTAATGTTTTTTTAATCTTTATTTTATTTTATTTATTATTTTTATTCTTGTTTCAGAACCTTTGTTTATTCACTCCTTTTTTTGGCCGGCTCAGCCCACCCCCCAGAGGGCAGGGCTGGCGCAGCATGTGGTGCCAAGGATTGAACCGTGGTCCCTGAAGCCTCCCAAGCTTTCCCAAGCAGGCGCTTTAGACCACTGAGCCATCCCGCCAGGCCCAAGGCAAGAACTTTAACAGTTTTAATTTTTCTTTTCATTTGTTTCCACTGTATTTAAAACGGATATAGCAGACCTAAAATGGAGTAGAAGGGTCAGCCAGATAACTCAGCACACTGAAGTGCTTGCTTCAGAGGAGCACACAGCCGGGATTCTATTCTGCACTTGTCATGCCGGCCTTGCCCCCAGGGCGTGCTGAGCAGGCAATAGAGACTGGGTGTGGTGGGTTGCACCTGTAATCCCAGCACTTGGTAGGTTGAAAGTAGGAGTATCCTGAGTCCAACCTATGAAGTGAGACCCTGTACACCCTATAAACTTTGCCCTAAATTCATAGAAAAAAATGAAATAAAATGGAGTAGGAATAAATTTTCTAGTGACTATTAATATTATATTTTCTATTTCAAGACATAGATAAAAATAACTAATAAAATTTGTTTCTTCCATCAGTTTTTTTTTTTTTTTTTTTTTTGTCTTTTTGAGACAGGGTCTCACTATGCAGTTGAGGCTGGCCTTGAGCTCACTTTTGTAGCCCAGGCTGGTCTCGAACTCACAGCGATCCTCCTGCCTCAGCCTCCCGAGTGCTGGGATTACAGGCGTGCGCCACCACGCCCGGCTTCCATCAGGTTTTATCAATGTGGGTTCCATTCTGAGTGCTGAGCGCCGGTAAAAAATGGTTGCTATTGGTCAGACTCTACAATAGGCTTACAGTGTTTCATTTGTTTTAACTTATGACCATTCTGTTTTCTTGAGTAATTGTTTACCATTTTGAAAATAAATTTGATATATTGAATATGTACTGCAGCACAGCACTTTGCAATCATAAAAATATGCCCAAAGAATGCTTCATTTAACGTTTCATTTTAATATGTAATGTCGATTTAAGTTCACTCATTCTCTTTTGCAGGTGTGCTAATTTGTTGATTAATGTAATCAGCATCAAATGTACTCTAAAATTCTCCAAAATTATAAACCAAGAATGTAAAGATTTAAAGTTATTGTAAAAGACTTAGTCAAAGTGTAAATTAATACAAAGTTTATATAAATAAACCAGTTAGGGTAAATATCACATTTTAAAAATTCAGCTTTCAAATTCTTCATGAGGTCCGAGTTCCAAGAACTGAGCGAATTCTGGAAAGCAACAGTTCCTGCGGTTTTTAGAGTCACTTTAAATGCATCTCACATTTCCTTCTCCAGTACTTAGAACTTAACTCAATATTTAACTGATTATACTCATGCATAATTTCTAGATGCACACTGTGTATAATGTTACTGTTCTCGCTCTCAAGGCATGATTCACAGGGAGATAAGAGCACTGTTTTCTGCATTTAGGGACTGAGGTGATTTTTCCAGCTGTGCATAATGCATAATCCTCCACTTAGTAGAGAAATAAAGTGCAGCCTGTACTGGTTACTATTTTGAAATACTGTGATCATTAAATTATTATTTTTGTTTTCTATAAAAATATGTGCACATACATAGCATAAATGTCATTACCAAGAGTCAATCACACTTATATCGTTTTTTTTTTTTTTTTTTTTTAATTACTGAACAGGAGTTGCAAAAGAGCTGATGGGGACTGATTTTTCATATATTTGACTATCAAAGATATTTATTAACGAGTGATAATCCTATGAAACGTAAGTCGAGTGGGTTTTCATTAAATTTTAGTAAAGCAGGTCATTTAACATTTTTCAGAGGAAAATGAGATCGTCCTACGTCGTGATATCTAACCCTTGAAAAAATTAACTCTGTCTGAGGGATTCAAATGGAGTAATGAGGGAATAATACTAAAATACAGGAAAGCAGAACGTAAGAGTATAACTATGAATATTGAAGCCTTTAATGATGACTTGGGAGTTATAGACTGAATAAGAGAAACAAAATAGAATCTGGACTTAGAGTTCCTGTTTGTTGGATAGGTGATCTGGGGGTAAACTAATAAATCAATTTCAGTTTCATTTTGTAACAATAAAACATAGTAATTTATAGAGTTTATAAATTCAAAAATAAGTCATATCCTATACTATTTTCTCTTATACTTTAAGTGAATGTATGCCTAGTGTTTTTATTACTGTTCCCTGAGGCATGGTACCTGCGTGGATTAAGTGTTGAGCTCACTTTGCAGTTTTAATCAGCAGATTTCCCAAGTGGAAGAGAAAAGCTCATAGATTTCTTCTCTCTTTGATATAATCAGCCTATTTTGAAAGAGCGATGAAAAAAATCTCTTATTTTGGAGAGAACTCAAGAACTAAATAAGATTGGTAGTAACTACCTTTGAATGATATGTCACTGGCCTCTTCAGAGCACTCATCAACCCGCTCCTTGGCTGGGAAATAAATGAAGTCAAGGGTTTCTGGTCTGCTTCAATTTTTAGCAGTATGATCTCAGCATACTACTGACTTCTTTTCATGTTTTACTATGGAGATGATAGCCTTTATGAAACACAGTTTGATTTTGGAAATATTATAAAGTGATTCCCCAAATTAAATTAATTTTATTCATGAAGTAGGCTTCTTTTACACTTAACAAATGTTCTTCATAAGATATTACATACAGAAAAACTGGTGTGATGCATGCCCTTTATTTTGTATTTATTTATAAAATTTTATTAAAATATATTTGCCGCACATGAAGTTTACACTCATTTTATATATATCATATATGTATCACAACTTGAATTACAAAAACATTTCCCTTCTCACATATTCTTTCACTCTTTCTCACAATTTCAGTGTTATTATTCTTAGTTAATGTCCATGAGACATAATTTTTTTTAAATTTCAGTTTTTATTATGGCCAGCTCAGCCTGCTCTGGGGTGGGCCTGGTGTAGCATGCAGTGCCAGGGATCGAATCATAGTCCCTGTGGTTACCTAAGCTTTCCTAAGTAGGATCTTTAGACCACTTAACCATCTTGCTGGCCCTATATGATATAATATTTACATTTTCTGTACTCGTCATAAAGTGAGAATGTAAGTGGCTGTTACTATGAGGCAAAATAAGACTTTGTAGTGACAAACATTAAGCAACATGGTGGCATAGGAATCTCCAGAAATTATATACTCACCAAAGCATCAATTTCTACCACTATCCAAGTGAGAAAATAACTTCCCAATGCTCTGAAAATCAAGTGAAAGTTTATAATTTTTCATTTAACTAATAATAGGAAAATCAGGGCTGGTGACTTAACTTAGTGGTACTGTGCTTCCTTGGCAAATGTAAGGTCCTGAGTTTGATTTCTGTTGTAGAAACAAACAAAGACAGTAATAAGAAACTCTATATTAAAGAGAGTAACCTGCTCTACCTTTTCCCAAACCCAAGCAGGTCAGTGTGGAGATATAACAACCTTTTTGGAGAAGACAAAGCAAGTGAATATTGACCTTTGCTTTAAAATCCAATATAGTGTTCATTACGTAAAACACAGCATTGTACAGAGCCAAACCTCCCTTGGTATCAAGCTGGACCCCATGGGTAGACAATGTAGAACTATTTTGGCTTTGGGAATCTCATCTCAGTAGAGTAGACTCTTCGTTCTCAAACTGCTTTGGTTAAGAACAGTTTCCTTTGGTCTTGAATGTATCTTAGTATACAGCATGGGCTTTAGTATATTTTCATGCCGTACTCATCAGTTTTGGTATATTTGTGTTTTATTTTTACAATCATATATATATATATATATATATATATATATATATAATACATGTGATTCTTATACAGTCATAAACACACAATTATCTGCAATGGTAGAATCTATTATCTATCTATCTATCTATCTATCTATCTATCTATCTATCTATCTATCTTTCTGTGTTACAGTCCAGGAGGTTATAAGAGAACAGAAAAGATGTTTCTCTAAAATTCCTCCTAAAATGTTCCATCAGGACTTCTTTTGTAGAGCCATTTTGTGGAGCCTTTCTGGGAACACTGGGATCACTATCCTCTTCCTTCTGTCCCCATTCCTTACTGCAGGGCAAGCTATCTACATTGCCTCAATACTTTTGTCTGAAAATTTTGAAAGTTTGCTATTCATCATTTTGTTCTACAGTGCATGTGATGGGTAGAAAGTATTTTTACATCTTCTAATTAATACTTTGTGGCTCCAAATTATATCTTACAAGTTAAGGACTTTAGTTATTACCAGAATCTAGACCTATTATAGTCTTGTATATAATTTTCTGTGTAGAAAAATGTTGGAAAAAATACTACAGTGCAAAGATTTCCTTAAAGAACTACATTTTCTCATCACACTCTATAGTATCACTTTTTGCACACACATATGGAACCATGACAGATTCTGCATTCAACATTGAAGACAGCAGTAAATGATGCATATGACCTATTATGCCAGGGATTGAACTATCCTTTGAAATTTATAGACAGATACTCTATTCCTGAGTTGTATCCCTAGTCCTTGTTATTTTGATATAGTGTCCCTAAATCCTCAGTCTGATCTCAGACTTGTTTTCTTTCAGCCTTGGTCTCTCCAAATATATTGTTTTTAAAATTCAATATCCATTCAACTTACATTTTTTTCTGGGTTTTATCTTTCTGTGGTTTCAATCTGATCAACAGAAACATGCCTTTTGTTGCTTATAGAGACTAAGTCTGAAAAGTATTGTAAAATATATCTGAAAGCTCATTTGTCATGAAAAATGTTTTAGAAACAACCTGTTATGGTTTGTGTCTAGTTTTCCCCCAAAAGTCTCATGCAGTCATGGGGTTGGGACTTCCAGAGATTGAGATTAGTTTATGATCCCCTGGGATCATGGGTGATCGACTGGGATTATGTTTTAGGACTGCTAGAATTATGGGTGTGAGTGCCATTCCCAGTGTTGGGTTGATAGCCTGACCAATTATGCTAGGGAGAGTCTGTCTCTCTGTTCCCATTGTTGCTGTTCCACCACTGTTAACTGCTTGCTGCTCTCTGCCCTGTGCCACTCAGCCTTGGAGCCAGCTGAGTATGGACTGAAACCTCCATTAGCTGTGAGCTGAATAAACCTTTCTTTTCTTCATTTTGGGTGTTGGCTATTTGTTCCACTAATGAGAGAAGAGTAATTGAGACACAACCCATTATTGTTTCAAGGTACAGTAAATTAAGAATGTGCTGAACAAATGTACCCTGAAATATTTCTGAGATTTAAAAATAGTTGGTAAAGACATCAGAATAACAAAGTATAGACATTTCCAAAGGTAATGCATATGATCCTTTATGGAAATTGCTAAACAAAATAGAAGACTTTGCTTCAATTTTATGTTTTGGCCTGTAGTACTATCATCAGATATATGGAAAAAATAACTCTTACATAGTTTTGGTATAGCTTCATTCTAATATTTGTTTTATTTACGATATTATTAACTATAGAGATGGAAACTTAATTAGGAAGTTGTTTTATCTCACTATGTTTTAACTGGATTTGTTGCAACAATGTTTGGCAGTGAAAGAAAACGTGAGCTTTTGATATCATTATGAAAATTATTTTTTTTACTTTGTATTTTGTTTAAATACATTATGCTTTCTCCTTTATCTAATAGTTGCATTTTCTCTTTGCTTTAGGTAGGTACTTTACGTAGTTTTCCTAGAGTCATAAGTGTCTAGTCAGAGCAATAAACATGAAATACTAATGTTTAACTTCATTAAGAATGAAAAATTATGACAAAATTTATTCATTACTTAGGAATGCAGCAGTGAAATCAATGTAAAATTAGGGTGCCTACAAAGTGCAAAGTAAATGATTATACTCTTTCTTTTGAATTTCAGTCTATAGAAGAAAATAAGGTTTTTCTAACTTAGCTGAGAATAGAGAAAAGTGTAAGTTGTCCAGACATTTGTTCATATAGGTAGCTTATAACTGCTAATATATTTCTAGCCAGGTCAAAATAGAGCCTACCTTTCAAACACTCTGATCCAGGACTCTATAGGAGTAAAATTTTAGGTTCGCTTTAAAAAACATTTAAATAAATCACTACTAACTTCTCTCTTCTCTCTCTCTCTCTCTCTCTCTCTCTCTCTCTCTCTCTCTTTCTCTCTCCCTCCCTCCCTCCTTCTCTCTCTTCCTCCATCCCTCTCTGTCTCTGTCTCTGTCTCTGTCTCTGTCTCTGTCTCTCTCTCTCTTTCTCTCTTGTATTTATTACAGGGTGTACAGTGCTACCACACCCAGTTTCAATCACAGTCTCAGTGAACCTCAGGGGTGGGGCTGGCAAGGCAGGGATCAAGCCCTCCCTCCCCCCACAATCTGCCTAAGCAGGTGCTTTAATCTGCTAAACTCTCTGGTCAGCCCTGACTGCTAAATTCTTTTAACCAGACGAGGTAGCAAACAGTGTGGTTTTGTGATGACTGGAGTCTAACTAATTCAATTTGATTTTGGATAGAACGAAAGATGAAAAATAGTTGAGCTTTTACTTAATAACAACTTTAGTTTATTTAAAATATAAACTATAAATTTCTTTACCAGAGATTTACAGCGAGGAATCAGCTCATGTACTGTTTAAATTATATATTTGCAGTTGAAATATATTCTTTATTATCTGTCACTGGACCACGATAGACATCCTAATTTAATTTTCAGTTCATATTAAAAAGGAAATGGGGTGTGCCAAATAGTTCAGTGGATTAAGGTGCCTACAAGCAGGTGCAGGGGCTAGGAGTTCAATCCCTGGGCCTTCTGTGCTGGCTCTGCCCTTAAAATACAACAAAACAAAACAAAATAAAACAAAACAACCCAAAACAAAAAACAAGAAAATATATATATTAAAGAGGAAAGATCAGGCTGACGAAATAACTCAATGGATTTAGCACCTGCTTTAGCAAGCACAAAGATCAGGATTTGATACCCCATCCCTCATGACATACTGGCACCATTTCTGGGACACACTGAGCCAGTGACAGAGTCAGAGCATGGTGGTGCATGCCTGTAATACCAGCACTGAGGAGGCTGAAAACAGGAGGATCACTTTGAATTGGGGCTGCATAATAAGACACTGTACCAAATGGATAAAATGGAAAAAATAGATAAAAAATAAAGAGGAAAGATTGCTAATGAACAGAAAAGTTTCAAATAAAATAAAACATTTTGACTATGTTTTGGAATCTTGAAAAATATTCCAGTAATATAGCTTCATACTGTTCCAAAAACTGTTTCTTAGTGAATTCACCCAAAGGTGAGGTTCTTTTTTATTTTCTCTTTGACATCCAAAAGTTGTTGAAAATAGTCTTTAGCATTCTCAATATATATTAAGTCCTGCTACTACATTTTCTGACAGAATTGCCAGAAATCTCTTGATAATCATATAACTTTATCTTTGAAATCCATGGAAAGGCACACTTTGAAAACAGGCAGAAGTCTTTACATAGCCCAAATACTGCATTTTTCACATGACTGAATGTTAAGATTATTTTATTTCCTACAACAGGAATGAAACATAAACCAAGATTTTTTTGATCAATTAATTATATATTGCACCTCTGCATTCGTAGTCACTGTGCTTTTCTCTGGGTATGCATCCTTGAGCTTACACTTACACGGTGTCTGTTTATTGGAGAAGGCAAATAATAAATACTTTATAACAAACCACAGTTGGAGAAAAATGCTTATGAGGTTAGCAGAAGCATCTACACTGGTGCATAGTAGTGGAGAGGCCCAGAGAGATTCAGAGACCGCTTTCTGGCGGAAATGATTTATAAACCTAGAACTTAAAAGAAAAGTAAGAGCTACACTGGGCATCATGAAGGCAGGTGCAACAGCACAACTGAGTTCAGAGAAAAAGAGCAAAGACTAATTTAGGAGCTAGAGTAAAATCAGCCCCAGAATCCTGCAGTGAGTGAGGACAGGAAAGAAAACAGAGACTGAGGACTTACGTAATGAAAAGCCTGGTAAGTCACTCTAAGAAATTAGACTTCATATTAGCACCTGTAGGAAGCTATTAAAAGGTTCAAAGCAGGAGACTCACATGATCATAATTGTATTATGTAAATGGGGTTATTAAAATGTTAATTTTCTGTCTTAAATTTCTGCGGAAGCCTTAAGAGCCAACTTTTCGGAGGAGTAGGCTGCCGAAGGAGACGGTATCTTTGACAAGGTGCTGTGCAAGGCTGACTAATCACCCACCTCCAGACGGCAAGAGCCGGCGGACACTCTGAGATACAGAAGTGAGAAACTTGAAAGACATTTCACGGACAAAGCCAAGTGTACTATGAGATGTGGTACCTCTCCCTTGGAAAAGCTGGTATTTCCAGGGACTGTTTCACATAATTGAATGTTGTTCCCTTGTAGTTTTAGGACAAAACCTGAGAAAGACAAAGAAGGATCTGGATATCTTAGCAGTAGGGAACAACAGCAGCACATGGACTGTGGTTTGACGCAGTAGGTCCACATACACATTTCCCATTAGTCAAGAAGGCGAGAAAACAAGCTATGAAATAACTTTTGAGATAGTTTTCTTGAAAGAACTTCACCCAGGGTGATTCCAGGGACTATTGAGAAAGTGGAACAAAGTGTTACAAGTGTCCTGGGAGCCGATGTTTCATTCATGCCAGTGAAATTTAAGTGGCCTTCTTCAGAGACAGCTGATACCAGCACACCCCAAAGTCAGCGCTACACCTTTTCGAAAGCTACAGAATCCTAGCCACTAGACCACCAGGGAGTTATATGCAAAGTACTGTCTATGGTCCCAAACTTAATCCTGAGGGGATTTGACTCTGG
>PVJA010016515.1:0-43332 GCA_004027025.1 Myocastor coypus
AAATCTGGAGACTAGAGATCAAGATCAGAGAATCAGCAAGTTGGATGCATTCTAGGGCTCTCTGGGAGATCTGTTCCATGGCTCTCTCCAAGATTCTTATGGCTTTGGTTGTCCTCAGGCTCCCTTGGCTTCGAGCATCCAGTATTCTCCTCTGTACCCCACGTTGTCCTCCACACACGTCCACGTCTCTCTGTCTGCACATAGTCTGGTCATAAGAACACCAGGTGTTGGATTTAGGATCCACTTTAACCTACTTTGACTCTAACATACATTATTTCAACTGATCTTACACTGATAGGTACCAGGGATGAGAACTGCAGCATACTCTTCTGTAGGAGGTAATCTAGTCCACAACATATATTTAATTATACACTCTTGTATAAAACTAGACTTGTAGTTTTGAAGAAATACTTGCTATGGTGGTGAATTTCCTAAAACTATTCTGAATACATGCATAAAATTGTGTTTTAGTTAAATGTCTGTGCAATATGTGGGCGGTAGCAAGGTAAAACAACACAGTGTGTTATCATACACTGCATTTCCCTTAATTACGCACTTAACCCTGAATTCTGCCTTTGTCTTAAACAAATAAAATATGAAAACAGAAAAAGAGGAAATGAAGAAATCCATAATGTTAATTAAGATTAGTGGAGACCCAAGGGAAAGTAGATTCTGATACCAGTTTCTCAGAGACTTCTTCCATCCACAGATACTACGTAGACTTACTTTTTGCCCTAGGAAGACAAAACTCACTCTTGAAATTCTAGCTCATTTGTAAGGCATTACCACAGAAGACAGAGGTGGTGTCAAATGTTGCAAATACATATGATCTGTGCTCTGAGACCTTCAAATGATTTCCTTTACAAGCACACAAAATGTAATGTAATCTAAGCCGCATTCCAGTTACAAAGCCATCAGTGAAACTTTCCCTCTGTTATGTAGTGCTGCCCCGGGGTGGCCTTCTCAGGTTTTAACTGGTTACCTTTCTACCAAGATATCTTTTTTTTAATATTTTGCTTTTAGTTTCCTGAAAAGCAATTTATAGTGTTCAATCAGAAGGACACAACAGACTATAATATTATCCTTCAAATGCGATGGAAAAATGAGCTCTAAATATTTGCCTTAATTTAATCTACCATAAATTGGGCAAATGAACAAAAACGTTCATGTCCATTCAAAAGAGGCTTCAAGAAATGGATTAAATATCTGGCTTCCCCTGATGGAATAAAACATGACTTTAATAAAAGATGACAGATGTATTAAAAACAAAAGGATACTATTCAATGGTGAAATCAATTTGCTGGGAAAAATTAAAATACCATAGTGTGTCACTCCATATCCTCAGTGTTAGCAGTTTTTGCTTTAGCTTCTTGTGAGAGGGCCACAGCTACATGATCTCTGAGTAAGTTCATGAGACTACAACGACCTAATGGTGTCTCAGATAAGCCCATACTCATGGCTCACCTGAGTGCCCCTTGAGAGAACTAATTTGTCCAGAAATTTGTGTGGTTTGCCAAATTTTTTCAACATTTAGGCCTAGAAAACTCTGCAGTCCCAAGCGCAATGGAAAACATGACATTACATGTAAGGACCATGAATTGATACAATACATGCTACTGTAGAATCCAGCCACTAGCATATGTGCGCACGTGTGTGCACGCATGAGTGCTTGTGTGTATGTGTGTGTGTGTGGGGGGGTTATAGTACCATGGAGTGAACTTCTGAATTTCATCTAACTGAATTTTAAAGCTGAAGAACAAGTCTTTCCTCCTTTCCTTCCTGGGGCTGGCTTGCTTGATGTGCAATTTGTGTAACTTCTCAGAATGGTTATAGAGAATTGAACACTTACATGCATTTAGAAAAACCAGTTGAAATAGGCCCTGTTCTCTTTCTTGAATTAGTGGATCAAATGTTGACATTCCCCTGTTCCATGTTGAAGATTGGTTGGGTGGACTTTTGCTTGGGTGCTGCCAAAGGGATTGGTAGAAGTCATGTCTGGATGTGTCTGGGTGGGCTACCTTGTTGTGCTTTTGGATGCTATATCTGTTATGGCCCCTTCCTTGGATCCTTTCTTACTGGCACTGCTCTGCTTGACATGTACCATGATCTGAGAAGGCTTGTCTCACTATGCCTTTTACATAAGGCTTTTGCTATGAAGCCAGCTGGCCATGGACTGAATCCCCTTAACACATGAACCTATTTAAACCATTTCTCCTTTGGGTGGCGGGTGTCGTGTTCCACAACAAGGAGGCTGATGTGGTGGATTGACAACCAATGGTCAACTTTTAGTACCCAGTTATAGGTTGAAATGAATCATCACATTGTGTGGTGGTGGTGGGGGGTACTGAAAATTGTGCCACGAACATAAAAATGAGAACTTGAGGAGAAAAGTGGTGTTGTTTAGTGCTATTGGTTGTCCTGGAGGAGCTTACCATGCTGGACTTACTGATGTAGATCCAGCTGTTTACATCATTATAGGAGCTTGGCACCTTATCACTGTGAATGGTTGAAGTTTACTCTTGGGGACCCCTAGACCTCACTCTGAACATCTTTTTCTGGCTATGTAGGGAAGATGTTCCCCTGTTCTTCCTGGAGGAGCTTGTAATGCTGGTTTTCCTGATGTAAGCTCAGTTATTGTCATCCTCAGAGGATCTCAGCATCTCTCTATTGCTAAGGATGATTGTGGCACTTTGGGGGTAAGCTCCAGTCCTCGTTTTGAGAAACATTTCCTCCACCCCTTGGCACAGATCCTTCATCCCACTGACATAGACATTGCAGCTTCCACTCCTGACCATTACGCCTCCCCACTGTAAATCCATGACACAGACCTACATGAAGCACTGCCATGGGCTCTAGGTCCTCAGCTGGGCTCATGATGGACATTGCCATAGGATTCTGGCCCTTAGCTGGATTCTTTGGGGTCTTAGTGTGTGACCAGATTTCCTGTACTGTCTCTGTATATGACTATTTGAGTGACTATTATAAAATAGTCCTATAAATTATAAGTCCTGCACTGTCTCCCTCGCAAAACCTGACAATAGCTGACTAATACACACTCTCCTGATCCCTATGCTGAGATCCTAATTTCTAACATGTTGATGTTTAGGGGGTGGGGACTTCTGAGGATAACTGAATCACGAGTATGAAGCCATTGTTGCTGTCACAGTGCGCAGAAGTACTCTTTCACCCTTTTGTTATGTGAAGACATAATGACAAGATAAATATCTGTGGAGCAGGAAATGGGTCTTTGTGAGACACTGGCCCTGCTGGCATCTTGTTGGTAGACTTCCTAGCATCAAAACTTTGATGTAAACAAAAAGAAAAAACGTATCATTTGTATCATCAAGTTAATAGGCTTGCGATTTTTTTATTAGACAATCCTGAATAGACTGAGATAGTTGTTAGTATACCATTCCTTGGTTTCACCCAGAATGGAATGATAGAATGGAGGATATTAGCCTAGGGTTTCTCATTTGATGAAAACAGGCTATAGAAGTCATCACAGAAAAAATAACCTAGAAAGTACATCTTTAGAATTTGGTTTTGGAAAAGTGACTAGTGGCAGTAATGATTTCAGTGCAGGATACTAGGGTTGCTATGGTTTCTCTAGTACTCAGTATACAACAGCATGAAATTTATGCAAGATTTAATCTATAGTTATCTAAAATGTACAAGAAGAAGAAATATTAAGATGTACAGAAGTAACAGTCTTTAAAATATGAAGGAACAATGGTAATTATAGTAACTGTTGAGTGAGCTGATCTCTATTAAGTGCATAAAAGTTCAGCAAACTCCATAGGCGCAGAGTAATCACTTGACAAATCATGCAGTGCTCTGATAAAGCAGTATTTTTGCATACCTTCCTGAAGAACATTGTAACTTGCTGAAATTGCTGGGCATAACATGCTTGAATGAAAGACTATGATCCAATTATAGACATGACAAAATTAATAAAGACACAGATACACTGCAGGAATCCCCTTGACACCTCAGTGTTCATGTATAAAGGATGGATGTCTAAAACCACCAATGGAGTATCTTTCCTTGAAATGGAGACTAGATACCTGGCTTTTCTCCGCTCCATCAGTTCTTTCCCCTATTAGGGAAAAGACTTCCTTTCATTTTAAGACTTCTTTTGCAGCAGTTTCTTGCAAAACTGTGTGTGTCCATCTGTTTATCCTATAGCCTTGTCCTTTTGATATCAGTTTCATAGATATTGTCTGGTCTTAGCATAGCACAGTAGATAGTTACACTTCTTGGTCTTGACTGCCCTTGATTACATGTGAAATAAAAACTGTCACATCTAACATGTGCCAGGAATAATCACATAGGGTTTAGAGGCCTTGTAGGACCATGTTTAGAACCTTGAGAGAGCTAGTCTAATATGGTTAGAAAGTAAGTTTAGATAAAGTGGAGTGTATGATCATGGAGAAACTTATCTGTGGCTACAGATTCAACATCATAACAAAATTGTTCAACAGTTTATTGGAACACTGACTCAAAGTTTCAACTTGAAGGTGTCCACCCTACCTTAATGAGGTGAAGGGGTCAAAATTTTCTTAATGTAGAATTGATAAAGGAATCAGAAGCCAAGTAAGGTAGTAAAATCAAAATGTGTTTGCCACTTACGACACGAGTTTTCCAACCAATCACACCATGGAAGATCCTAGAAGATCTTCATTCACCAAGGCAGCAGGAGACCTATGGTAGGATACATTTTTCAGCTCGATAGTGGCTTTCCTCTATTCGTTGAAAATAAATAAAGACATGGCCATAGAATTATACTTGCGCCTACTAGTGAGTATCATGTGGCTCCTGAATAGCAGGGTCGAGGTAGCAACTTAATAAACAGAGAAAGATACATATGACAATTATGATAGGCAGCAAGAGCTCCATGCAAATTGAATGCCATGACCCTTAGGAAGATGGGGATACTTAACAGCCATAGTCTTCCTAGTGCTAGAAACATGGACAGTCTACTAACATGCTCTAATCCAGGAATAATGAAAGAAGTCAAATGTTAACACATAGAAGTCCCATATATCCTTATTACCTAACAATTTGTCATCTCTCATGTAGTTTATGTACCTAAGTATTTTCTTCTATACAGAGATCATAGATTGAAGCACAGACTGACTTGTCCTGAGTTAGGGTTAAGAAAGTACACATAGCACATTTTCCTTGCACTCTTCATCAAAGGGCCAGGAACAAATACCCAGAGTCCAGACAATATGTATCAAAAGCGAGGTGACTTAGTGATAGATTAATTCTATGGATCGCCTCTTGAGGAAGTCACGCAGACGCTTTGTTTTCACACACACGCAGGCCATGTTTTATTATAAGGAACCTATCTCATGAAAGGCTTTTGTGGGTAGAATGGAATTTGCATAGATTAATTTCCCACATGGATGCAACCAGCCTGATGGCACCTTGTCTACACAAAGGTGTAGACCTCCTTTCCTACCCAACCCTGAGTTCTTCCTTGATGCTGGTATGGGAACATAGTGGGGCTCCACTCTGTGGGCTGCCTGTGAAACTCTAGAGGGCATGGGAATGACATGTTATGGCTTGGTGAAGAAACTGAGACCAGTTGCACGTGCAAGCTCAAAATTCCTAACTTGTCTACCCTGCATAGAGGTAATTAGGATGCAGGTAATGCAGTCGCTCAGTGGATATGTTCATTGTGTAGTGTTTGTCTTGACTCTTGTTCTCTCTGCTGAAACAAAACATCCAACACTCCAAATTAAGGAAAGAAAGTTTATTTAGCTCAAAGTTTGTGGAGGCTTCAGTCCTTAGTTAGCTGACTCCAAGGCAGGGTGCAAGACAAAGAGCACTTTGAGGTGGCAGAAAACAGCACAAAGAGAAAGAGCAAAGGGGGAAGTGGGGATACTTCTTCCCTTAATTGTATGCTGAATATGTCACACCATTACCGTGTCCCTCCTTGCACAGGCCCAGAATTTTTACAAAGTAAGGGGACCCTGGCTCCTCACTGAGCCACCGACTTAAACTTCTAAATTTCTCACATTGATTCCATGTGTCAACCATTATAGCATCTTGGATACTTCCTCCCCTGGCAAGCCCCTCAAAAACTTATGTACACCTCTTTATGCAAAAAGCATTTAGTGCATCTGAGCTGCCACAGTCCAAACAGTTTTAGCATTGCTGAAAAGTGCAAGTCCCAGTCTCCACCTGTGATCAGCTGGTTGTGTTCCTTGATTTTGGCTATTGGATAGTTTGTCCCAGAAAGAAGAGAAATATAAATTAGGCAGCTGCTGCATCACTTTCAGTGGTTATAGCTTTCACAGCATCTCTTAGGCCTGGTTTGCTTCCTATACTGCCCTCTCAGAGGCACACTGTCTGGCCTTGCAGGACTTCTAAAATCTTGACAGAGCCCTTCTTAATCCCACAATGCGTGCATTCTGTATGCACCTAAAACCAGTGCCATGTGGATGCTGTTACGGTCTGCAGCCCCTCAGCACTGTTAGCTATGAGCTCCTAAGCAAATCAAAAGATAGTTAAATATTTCCAACATGCAGTGTCATGTGACAGATGTTAACATCCAAGAAGTTACAAACAAGGAGACATAAAGGAATAATAATAAATCAAGTCCAAAATCCAGCAGGGCATACATTAAATCCTGTAGTTCCATGTGGAACATCCAAAGAAAACGTTGGCAAGTTGTGAGTGCCCAAGGGTTTGTATGATTCTGATGTTGCTATTGTTTGTGTTTAGTTGTCCCCCGAGAGAAAGAGACTCCTGCAATTACTGAGGCAGCTTCTAGAGTTTGTGATTAACTTATGATCCATTGCTCAGATTGTGGGTGTGAGTGCTACACCTGCCCTAGGGTTGATAGCCTGAATAAAATATAAGGAAGGGGGAGGGGCTTGCTAGCTACCACAGCTGCTGCTCCTCACTTTGTTCTTTGCTGTTTTCTTCTGCCATGAAATACTGCCTTCTTCCCTGAGCTACTCTGTCTTGAAGCCAGAAGAGGAGGGACTGAAACATCCACTAACTGTACCTAACCAAACCTTTCCTTCTTTGATTTTGGGTATTGAGTATTTTGTCTGGACAAGGACAGAAAAGTATCCAAAACAGCTGCTATGTCACTTCTAGTGGTTGTAATGCTCATCTCTCTTAGGCGTGCTTTGCTTCATACAGTGCCTTCCCAAAGTCACACTGCCTAACCTTCCAGAAATTCTAAACTCATGACAGAAGCCTTCTCAACCCCACAACACATGCATTCTGCATGTACCTATAACCAACGCCATGTGGATGCTTCAAGGGTCTGCTGCCAGCTGGAGCAGTACCCAGATTTTTGTCTCTCTTGGCTGTAGGGGTTGAGTGCCTGGGTAACTGAGTACTCTGATCCAATTCTGAGAAATAAATTCTGTAGGTAGCTGTGATTCTGGAACATGGTGCAGCCTCGAGCATTCTGTAAGGTGGTGCTCTGCCTCTTTCGCCTCAAAACAAAACCTTTCCTTTTTTTTTTTTTTTTTTTTTTTCAATTATGAGGCTGCAGCCTGGAATCCTGCTTCTTCCCCCAAGGCATGTTTTGTATTCTCCTGTTCCTTCTCAGCAATCAAGATCCTTTGCTTTGTCTTTGCAGTACATAGCTTTATAGGACTTCTTTCCCTTCTGACCCAACTTGTAACATTGGATTCTGGTCTTGATTCTCAAGGTAAATCTGGCTCAAATTCCCCAACAGTAGCCATGCCACAGCCTTAGCCTTGGACTACCTCGAATTTTTTTTCAGTTACATTATTTCACTGTCCCTAATCTCATTCATCTCAAGACAATGCCTCTGGACACAAGCAAAATGCAGAAACTCTTTCTGCCTAACCATTCAACACATCATCTGCACTGAAGCAACCAATGCAGTCCTTCTTCCCAGCAGAAATCCCCATGGTGGAAGAAACCAGCAAAAGCAATAAGAGCAGAAAGGGAGGAGCGTGGGAGAAAGCTTTCTGTCCCTTAAACTATCTGTAGGCTACTTTCTATAGGGTGGCTATAGCACTCGCACACATAATCCCAGCACTAGACAACAGATCAGTTACCAACTCTGCCTCTGAAAAGCATCTTCTCAAGACTTCATGAGGCTTTGTGGGGACATCCAGACACACACAATAAGAGGTGGGGAAATATGCCATACTCCTTAAGGGCCAAGGTGATCACTCTTCCGCATATGTGTTTTCCTCCTACCTTCACTCACAGTGACTGAGGTTCACAACCATCCCATGCCTTTATTTTAGATGCAACTCAGTCCGAAGCAATGTGTGTGAAATACAGTTAGTTGCTATGTGCCAAGGAAGGTGGAAGTTACGTACATGTACTTTGTGGGGGTGAAATAAGAAAAATGAATGAAAAAAAAGAAAGAAATAAACTCAGAGGGTATTGCATGGATTAAAAGAAAAGAGTGAATTAAACCAGTGTAACTTAACAGGTTAGAAGGCTGAAGCAGAAGAAAAGAACGCTGTGTTTTAAGAAACCCTAGAGCTACCAACTATGATTCACTGCGGCACACCTTTTACAGTAGCTGCTATCATTGTGTGGCTTGCTTAAGGTCCAGGGCTTAATAGCAGATCATTATCCTTGACAATAATATGCCTTAGCATTTATTTAGAAAATTGATTTGTGCCCAAAAAAATGGAATCCTCTATACACATTACTGAAGATAATCCTCTCAGCAACCTGCTGAAACAGATGCTTAAAATCCTGGTTTTAGAAATGAGGAGGACAAAATTTAGAGACATTTTAAATGCCTGCATAGCTCTCCCATTTAAAAAAAAATAGCAAAGAGTAGAACAGGAGGAAATGATGTGATTTTAATACTTAGCATCTTGACATATTTTCAGAGTTTAAGAGAAAGAAGTATTTTTTAATTCTTCACAAGGAAACAGAATCAAGTATAAATTACTAAGAATCATGTACTGATCCGCCGGCCTGCTATGATGGCCCTGACTCTGGGGCACTCTGAGATGACAATTGAGGCGGGGTGTGGTGACATTTGCCTGTAATCCCAGCCCTTGGGAGGCTGTGAATAGGTGAATCTCTATGAGTCCAGTCTAGTAGTAAGACCCTGAACACTCTGTAGATCCTAAAAAAAAAAAAAAAAAAAAAAAAAAAAAAAAAAAAAAAAAAAAAAAAAAAAAAAAAAAAAAAAAAAAAAAAAAAAAAAAAAACACAGAAAGCATTATACCCTGGCCTGGCGAATGTGGAATTCAAGACCAAGATCATCCAGTTACCCCGCAGTGCTGCTCTACACAAGGAGGCTTTGCAGTTTTGTTGACTCATGAGGCCAGTCCCACTGTTTGGTTTCTATTACCAAAGACTACAAGCTGTAAACTCTCACTCCCATGGGGTTAACCACCTTGCCAGGTTTGATTCTTCCAGAAAGTGTGTTGTGTGTGTGTGTGTGTGTGTGTGTGTGTGTGTGTGTGTATGTGAATAAATATGCATGATTCTACATATTTCTCAAGCTGATCATCTCTGAGAACAGCCTTGTGTAGGCAGTTGCGGAGCTCCCACCTTCTTGTTTTAATGGTTTTATAGTACTTGAGTGAGATGCTACCACGTAAACCACTAGTTTTCTATTGTCAGTCATGTTCTGCTAGGCAATGCTGCAGTAGACATCTGTGGCACGTATTTCTGCGCACACGTTATATCTATGTTAGCAGGATAACTTACTTTTCTTCGACAAGTAATACGAGGGATCAAAGAATATTTCCATTTTTTTTTCTATTAATCACCAGTTGATATGTTAAACATACTAATCCCTAGACAATGCTTCTGTGATTAACAGATTGTGACAGCATTCCCATTTTCAAAGAGGAGAGAGGGCACTTTTAGGTGACAGCGGTCTTCAAAGTGTTTGCACACAGTACCACGTGACTGACGATGATTACTTTGCAGGGTTCAGTTCCTGTGTGTCCCTGGGTGATCGTGCCTTTGAGAGTTCTCCTCATGCTCTCTCAGGTGCAATAGGCACCACCAGATAAACAGGTGCTTCAAACTTCAGTACTCCCCGAGTCATTGGAGGGACTGCTGTAAAGTGAAGTCACCCAAAGAATCAGCTCATTCTTGTGGGGAATCCAAAGCTTAGTAAGGGTTAAAAACTCAAATATTTAATTTTGTGGAGGGAGAGAGAGAGACAGAGAGACAGAGAGACAGACAGAGAAAGAGAGGCAGAGAGAGATACAGAGACATAGAAGCAGAGAAAGACAGAGAGAGAAAGATAGTGAGAGACAGAGACAAAGAGAGAAAGACAGACAGAAAGACAGAGACAGAGAGACAGAGATAAAGAGACATAGAAGCAGAGAGAGAGAGGACAGAGAGAGATAAAGATAGTGAGAGACAGAGACAAAGAAAGAAAGACAGAGTAAGAGACAGAAACAGAGACACACAGAGGGGAAAAAGAGAGAGAGAAAGAGAGAGAGAGAGGCACTCTTTTGGCAAGCTGAGAAAATTTGTCTTCTCTTGACATCTTTATGTTGAGGAAAAAAACATTTTTACAGGTCTCAACTGAGTTTTTATGTATTAATGTTTTTACTATTATTTTGATTTCTTAGAATGGTCAAATCGAATCAAACAATACATAAATGTATTGGAGAAATTTTCAGCGTTGAAAACAACTTTACGGACTTTGTCTTTATTCACAGGGCAAGCATGAAGGACGTGACACCCTCACCCCGCCCCCACATCCTGCCTCTAGTGTACATCCCATCCTAGGGTCCTTCCCAAGTCTGTCCCTTCCTTCTGTCTTTTGGCAATGACTGCTGGTGGAAGGCTATCCAGGAACGTGCGTGTCCTGCACGCGCTGTTCAGAACTGCCAAGTCAAGACTGCTTCATGGAGAGGGAAAGCCTTCCTGGCCTTCAATTTTTACTTGCTAGCTATGTTTATCTCAGGCAGTTTCACAGCCATCCCAGGGGCTGCCAAACAGCCGGTCCACTTCCACATCCAATAATGAGCTGTCCCTTTAGTTGCGTTTAGTTGTTCTTCTAGAATGAAGTTTTCTTAATTGCCTTTATTGGCTTTCAGTGTCTTTTGTTTCTGTTGCGGATGCTTCTTTTCATTAAATGAAGAAAGATTTGATTTCCCTGCTCGCCATGAGTACATCGCTATGAGGATCACATGTTCTCTGAGCCGCAGGGCGAGCGCCATGCCAGTCTGCCCCATCCTATGTCCCACTGCCAGCAAACCTTCCAGCACCCCAGCACCCTCTGCAGCTCTGTCAAACTGTCATAGAACTGATCCACAGTCCCAGGTGGGTACTGCCAGCTCTGAGGCAGCTTGGGAATTCAGGAGACTGTTCCCGACATAGACATATCTGTATTTCCTTCTAAGGTGTGGATGATTGTAACTTGGTAGAAACATCTGCAGGTTCACATGTCTCTATTAGGACTTCAGACCTCATTTGCACAGGGGACACACAGGTACAGATGTTTGGATTGAAATAGAATGCTAGACGTGATGTATTATGGTACAAAAGCATGCCCTTACGGAGGCTTACAGTTTGCATTTGTTCATTTATGCACTAGCTTAGTGATTCAATAAATATTTCCTATTTTCTGTGAGCTGGGTATAAAGTCATTTAGCATCCAGAGGCCTTATGTTCTTTACCACACAGAAAACCTAACCTACAATTGTAAAGCAAATCTTCTGCTTAAATTACACTGGCAGGAAATTTGTTTATCAACTTTGCACACAGATCAACCACAGCCAAGATGATTATAAATATTGAATTCTATTTGGCATATGCCATTTGAGTCTTAAAGGGATTTTGCAAACTTGTAATTGGGAAGACGTGAGTCACGCATGCATTAACATAGCTTGTGTGCCTTAAAATTGTTCCAGATTGGGTTTGCATGGGCACAGTAAGTAGGGTATCCCGAATCTCTGTTGGTGCTGTGATAGCTGGTCGCTTTGTCAAGGTGGAAACTGGGAAAACTCAGAGTTGTTGAGAGAAAAGTATGCATCAGCTACCTCTACAATGGGTGGCAGATGGCACCCAGGCAGCAGAACTTGTGAGGACCCCAGCTCTTGGGAGTTACGGAGCCGGGTAGCCTTCCTGAAGGACCAACTACATCATTCGGAAGTCACAAAAAACTTCAACTACTAGGGTTTTCTTTTTTGTTGTTGATGTTGTTTTAGTTCTTCATAAACAGGAGCTTTGTTGCTAAATAACAGAATATAAAAAGCAAAGTGAAAGCAAAGCAAAACTAAACAAAATTTCCTTGGCTCTACCCTCAGGGGGAAAAAAGAGAACAAAAAGAGAAATGAGAAAAGTACTACGGAAGCAATAGCCACAATGCTTTAAAAACATTTTCTTCCTTGTTTTCCATATCACCATTCCTCAACATCCTTGGCGCTCCCCGGTGCCCTGCCTTCATGTAAAGTGGATGTGACTCCTGGAATGCTGATATCTGCAATCCGAGCAACTACATCGAGGACAGCAACGTGTAATACAAAACCCATGGTTGAATACCTCTCATCTTGGTCTTCCAAATGTGTACCGTTTCTAATGTCTTGCCTTGTACTCTCTTTAAAATAAAACAAAGAAGACAAGGAAAAATTAAGGCTTCTTAAAGCAAGCATCAATATTCAATTACTTCACCGAGCTTGCATAACTATGTCTGTTAATTTGAGGCACAGATAATGACGATGATGATGGAAAGAGATAATAAAACAACCATTGCTAACTAGCTATTCCTGTTTTGAAAATCTGTAACATATGTATCGTTGGATGCTACCCTGTTTCTGTCTTTTTTTTCTATTTGTTTTTCCTTCTGTTTTTACTCTTTAAAATAAACGAATTTTTTTTTAAAAAAGAATAATCCTACATAAATTACCCAAAAATTTGAAAACATATGAAACATACATCAACGAAATGGAATATAAATGATCAAATAGTACGTTGTGGTTTTGCCTTTCACTGCCACTTTTTGAGCGTTTCTTCTCTGGTTTGGGTTCTGCAAATTTCTTCTTGTAGGATCCAGCAGGTATTTGCCATTGGAGACGTGATGTTAGCCAATCAGAGAGAGCGATCCAGTCTGCTTTGATGTAACATAATTTGGAGAGTAGCAGGTGGCCTTCCCTGCTGTTTATAGTGCAGCCTGGGGAGTTCTGTCAGAGGCAGCAGTTTCTCTTTATCTGCATGGAATCTGTGTAAATCACAAAAGAGCAGATGGGAAAAGAGTCACATCCCCTGCTCACCGCTTAGCAGCAGTCAGAAACCCCTTGCGTCACCAGCCCTGCTACGAAAACGGCCCTCAGTATGTTGGTCACCCAACTGCTCAAGGACAATCAGGTTGTTTATACAACATCTAAATACACGAATTAGACAAAGAAAACAAAAGCAGCAAATGGCTTAAATGACCACAGCTGTTATATATGTGTATTTGACCATTAAATTCCAGATTCAGGTTAGGTAAACACAGAAAAATCAGAAATTATATGGCCCCTACCAGTTCTAAGTATCTTGTAGCACAGTTTGGTAACGTTAGATACCAGTGGTTTAGTAGGTTTTTTCCTCTGATTGCTGCTTTTGTTGTTGTTAAGTACAGCTATGAAATTATCTGTCAATATTCCTGAATGATCCTGAAAAGTCTAATTTTCTAAATATTGACTTTTACAACCTCATGTTGTAAATCGTCAAAAATAAATTTACAACAAATTTGTTAGGAAGCATTTTATGTGAATCTCATTTAATTCACCCATTTTCTTTTTTTCTGACCAACGCTAGCTTGTTACTCCTTGTATTGATGCTATTCACTCAAGTTACACTGCCTAATGTATATGGATATTGGCACAAGAGCTACTTAGTGCCTGTTCCTAAGATATATGTGTGTGTTAGACCATGAACGTAATCAAGTTTGGAGGGAACTATTTTTCTTTGCCTAGAATTTTTTTTTTTAACATTTATCTAGGAAATGGAAAGAAAATAGAGCTTATTTCAGAGAAGGTGGTTGACAGGGACAAAAGCGCCAAGGTATGAGGCAGAAGATGGTGCGAGGTGAGCCACACAACCCAGCATTTTTAGTGTGATGTGTAAGACAAGGCATTAAAAGAGCTGAAGCTAGAGGTTAGCAAGAGGTCCTAACACAGGAGATCTTAAAAGTCTCATGAAAACTCTGGGCTTTGACCTGTGTGTGATCAAAGTTGACTGCACAATGTGGACTTTAATCTATTTATAACTTTAAATATGTACAAATAATACATTTTGAAAGAACATAAATTAATCCAAAAACTTACAGTGCGCCAAGGTTGCCCATTAGAGAGATGCACTTATTTACAAGTGGAATAATTTCCTATTTCCTAGGCGATATTTTCTATGCTAAGAAGTATTGTTATAAAAGTATACTTTATATCTATAAACCTATAAATCAGAAAAAGTCAAACTTCAACAAAAGCACAGTAGTGAAGTTCGGTGTGCAATGAAGTCGGTATCTTTAGTAAGTGATCCAGGTCTCCCCCTTTCTATAAATTCCAGGGGATCAGGAAACACACAGAAATTGTTTCCAGAGCTCTATACGTAAATTCCCCATAAATTCATGTTCAGGGAAGAAAGTGTGTTAGGCCAGTGTTTCCCAAGCCAGGTAACTTTTCTTTCCAGATGACACCACGTCTGCAGGCTTATTTATTGCTACAGCTGGTTGAGGAGAAGTTGGTGTTCAGTAGGTAGAGGCTAGAGATATTAGCAAACACTGGGTCCCCTCCCTAGGTGACAGCACTTCTAAGGTTAAGAGCACTTAATCAGATGCATCCCATCTACCAATCCAATGAGAATAAAACTCCAAGGTTTTGCGCTATCTGATCATGTCCATTTGGATATACGTGTGTTCAAGGTAATAAGATTCTTTTTCTTGGGGGGGTGGGGGTGGGGGAGGGTTGTTTAGCCAGCCTTGAGGGTAGGGCTTGTGTGGCATGTGGTGCCAGGGACTGAACTGTGGTCCCCTGTGACTGCCTAAGCTTGCCTAAGCCAGAGCTTTAGACTACTGACCTATCTTGTTGTCCCCAGTACTAAGGTTTTTATTAAGGTCATCAAATATATAACCTATAATGTAATTTTTTGTTGAACAGAAGTACTTAAAGTGCTACTGAGTTGTTGTTGTTTTTTTTTTTTTTTTTGACTATTTATAGCCTTTCGAAAGTTGCCAATGAAAAATCAATGGCTTAAAATAAAATGGTTATTCTTAACATGACTGCCTCAAGAAGCGCTACATTTTTAAAATCTGTGAATTCTGTCCAAGTAATTTTATTAGAGATAGCATGAAGCAACTAAACATTTCTGGAACCCTACATTGTTACATGAGATAAAGATTTTCAGTTTTTAAGATAATCATACAGGATTTTCCTGACATATTTTGCACCATCAGAAAGATATACTTTGCAATAACCTATGGTACAAAGTTAGAATAAAAATTTCAGAGCAGAATGTTTTCTATTAGGTATCTATCCACTTTTGACAATCTTCATATATGAAACTTTACTTTCATCATGATAAAGGTTATAACCAAGCAAGCTAGACACTCTCTGTTATAAGATTTTTCTTAGTACTGCTATTATTCTCCTCATCATGCCAGATGTTAAATGTTAACGAAGATTAAAGAAAAGAAAGGTTTAAAAAAACTTAAAGAAAATACATTTTCTTTTCATGGGATGACATGGTAAGTAACTGAAATATGAAAATGTCTAAAGTCATCTACTAAGGAGAATTACTGAAGATCACTTGAGCTGAAGTATTACAACTTGGCATTCAGTGGTAACTTATTTACTTTTCTTGTTGATAAATACAATGAAGGGATTTCTGCTTTCACTCTAATCTCCTCGGGCTTCTGTGAGACAGTACAAGACACATCTCTCCCATGCATTTCAAAATTGTAATTTTTATAGCAATTTTGTAAATCAATAACTTTTTAATATTTGATTTATCGTAAGAGTTTACAAACGTAGATGCCTTATAAATAGCTGTGTACAAATAGAAGAGTGACCATTAATCATTAAAAGCTGGTTACTCTGTTCCTTCACCACATGTGATTATTTCTTGCAGAGTGATTTCTAGAAAGTAGGTTTCATGAGCAAATAGAATTTGGAAAAACTACGCGGCCAAACATTTTCTTTTAGATTCCCAATTTTAGCTTTTTCTATGAAAGTAAATCAATATAAACCTAACTGATTCTATTACTTCCAGCATTTCTGCTATTCATTCAAAGTTTCAAAGAGTAAGTTTTTGGAAAAAGTAGTTGGGAATGTATACTTTATTTCCTTGAGTTTATTTTGGTTTGGTTTGGTTGCATCTTGGACACTCTTTTAGCTATTAACTCCTTACTTTATTTTCAGCATTTCTATCAGGAGTGCCAACATCACGTTTACATTTAGACACTATCTCTGGATAACATTTTATAAATTATTTAATGAGTGAGGGTAAATTTTTTATACTACTGGAGAGTCCATTTGGTGGCACAAAATGGTAAGGAATATGCACAAACAGATAACAAAGAGAAGGAAAACAAACAGATGCGAATGCAGCATCTCACACTCCCCTTCATGTGCACTATGACATCTAAAATAACGTGGCATCTAAGAGCTGGATTATGCTTCTTTCTTAGTATTTCAGCACATTGCTCCACATTAAGAACATTTTTAATATACATCTGTGATTGGATTAAGTGGTTATCCACAGTGCACTGTAGTTGCTTGGTTTTATAGAGGTTGCCTCTCGCTTTATGTCAAATATGACTGCCAAATTTAGTACATCCTCAGTAACCTTTTCTACACTTTCTTCTGAAGAATGAATTTTAGAGCTCTGCTTCTTTGACAAAATATATTTCCAGTGATTAAGTCTCTTGGGACATGGTGTTCTAAATCCCATCCAGTCAATACCAGGCCTTCCAGTTTTCCTTTCTTGGAAATGAATGAATGTGTTCAGATCAGAGTGGAAATTGGCATGAACCTTAATCTCAAATGCAATAAAGTTAGAGAAGACTGAATGATTTTTTAAATGTATCATTATTCATATCCAATGCTTCCTCTGCACTTCTGTGTACCATCTGGGCCTGATGGTCGAGGTGCCAAAATACCATAAGGAAAGTTGTTTTTGTGGTATTTCCAGCCCAACCAGATTCAGAAAGTACCAGAAGTCTCTTGAGAAAACCTGTTGTCACAGGACAGAAAGCCTAGCTTGTTGAAAACTTTTAAGGAAAGTAGCTGAAACCAAGCTAGCATCTAAACACAAATGCTAAACAAAGAGATGCTGTAGCTTTGGAGGTTTATCAAATGTCTTGTACACAAACAGACATGTACGCATGCACACACCCTCAATGCACCCCACGAGTGTCTCATACATGTCTTTTTCGTGTATTAACTAAAGATTTTTTTTTCTAATTCTGGATTTATTTATTATTCTGCAAGTGCAGTGAGCATTTAAAGAATGTATTTATGGACAAAGTCAAGAAAATTTCCAGTGGAGTATAAATAGTTGATAGCCAAAATATAAACCCATTGAATTGATGACATCCAAGTTAAAAGTCTTTATAGAGTATGTGTAAGATGTACAAACACTGCCAACATTGTCCCATTTGTGAGCTTTCTTCTGGCTGCAGAATTCTTTTATGCGTCTTTCTACTTCTGCTCAGGACATTGCTGTTTGAAAGATGCAAAGAATTTTAAATCTTTGGAGATGCAATCTGTGCTATGAACTCACTGCCCAGAAGGTTTAGAGTGGGCTGCTCAAATTGGCAAGATTTTTTCTTTCATTGAATTCCCAAACCAGTTCAGTTTTATTTGACACGAAGTTTTATTCCGTTTAATTTAGTTCAATTAAAAAAATCTCCAAAGAGGGAAATAAATTGAGTGATGAATATAATTGAATGAAAATCAGTGTATTAAGAAGGAAATTTTAACTACACATATTTTCTGCTAAGCAAACTGCCTACAATGCAAAGAATAAAAGCTTTCGTGTCCAACAGGCAGATTCAAATCCTGTTTTTTTTTCATATGCCAGTCTTGTGAGCAGAGGTTATTGACTACCTTCTCTGAAATTCACTTTCTCATGCAAAAATGTAAAACCAGTTATTTTACTAAGTGGCAACTCTCACTATGCAGTCAAATTTAGTCTTGGAGTATGACAGGTGCTCAGACTCTACACCTACACTAGCTATATCTGAGGAAGATAAAATAAGAGAGAGCTTCAAGGCTCATCTATAAGATACTGGCCATTAGAAAATCCCATCGCAATTTTGGGGGAAGTTCACTTTTCTCCACTGAAAGGTCGAATAACTTGGGGATGCAGTCTCACACAAGCTCCAAAGGTAATGACGCTTTCACCATTAGGAAGATTACCTACTCCAGGTCTCCGAGGTGATGATTTAAAATTTTTTATTGCATAAAACTGTAATGCATTCAGAGGGGCGTGGTCCAACCTAAGATATTTCTAAATCAATGTAAAATACTCTTTTCATTTGGGCATTTTTGGATCATTTGGTGTGTTCTCAGTTCAGCCTCAAGGAGGATTTTCTCCTAAATATACAACTAAAGAAAGTCAAAACAATTCAGCTCAGTGTTTTAATTGAAACTACAATTTCTTTCTTAGAATTGTAAAACCCTGATATCTCTCTCTGTTATGTGCATTATTGTACAGTGCTGTTTTGTTTCATTTTGGGGTACTGGGAATCAAACTTAGACCCATGCATTTGCCAGGCAGGTGCTTGTGCCACTGAGCTCTCTCCTCAGCTCTATCATATAGTTTGTTGTAATACTGAAATTACTTGTAGGATAAATAGTACTTGTAGTTTTCTCATCCTGGAACATTTCCCTTTTGTTTCGAAGTCCTAGCCTGACAAAACCACATAAAAAATGCAAACCTCATAATTTTTAAGGGACGCATGATATTACTATAGTCACAATTTATTTCTTGAACTCAAAGCCTTTAGATCTTCAAGTAGTGACATTAATTTCCAAGTTGTTACCATCCTGCTTTGGATTTCTTTCACTTCCATAATTTCACTTTTCTGATTTGACATTTGCTTGAATCACTTGAATTGAGTTGAATCACCTAAATCAGTCAAGCTGTGTCGAAACTGTTTTTTGCTTTATGTCGTTCCCACATAATTTGCTTAGGAAAGCAATTAATGTGTCATTTTCTAAAGCACAGAAACAGTGCAAAACTGCCTAGGCAAGAACTTTGCCTGAACCTTTCTCCTTGAGCCCTGCGGAGGAGGTAGGAGCAGCAGCTCTGCGGCCAGTTCTGTGGCTGCTGAGCAAAAGGAACAGGGAGTTAAACTAAGGGATTTTGACAATTTGACCTCTGATTACCTCACAAAAAACCTTCATGTCACGAGGCCTAGCTTCTCTCTCTCTCTCTCTGTCTCTCTCTCTCTCTCTCTGTCTCTCTCTCTCTCGTACAGGGTGTCACTACACATAGAGTCCAAGCTGGACTTTATGATCCTGCTGTATTCAGGTTTCCAGTGGGATTACAGGTGTGGTGGAGACTTGGTGGCCAGCTCAGCTTGCCCAAGGAGGACCAGGCATGGCATGGGGTACCGGAGATTGGACCCCTGCCCTTACGCTTGCCTAAACAGGCAATGAATCTGCTGAGCTGTCTCACCTGCCCTTGAAATATAGCTTCTGCCTGACAGAATATAGGTGTCTGCCTGACAAGTGCAAGGTCCAGAATTTGATCCCTAGTGTATTAAAAAAATAAATAAATAAATAAAAAAAAAGAAAAGAAAAAAAAAAAGTAGAAAAAGTAATGAAATGAAGGATTAGAAAAGTTACAAAATTTCTCTAACAGAATATCCCATGCTAGTTCATCAACAGAAACTATGTATGTGTACACAAGTAATTTCATATATACATATAAGCATTCTTATATGATGTATGTATACAATAGAAAGAAATATATACATAGGTACATTTATATTATACGTATTGTTCCTCCTTTGAATTTTACTCAAAGTGAGATTTCCAAATAAAATTGTGTATTTGTTATTAATTTGGTAAGGTCTGTACTCCAAGCCACAAGCTATGATAGGGGCCTCAGATTTCTAAAGGTCCCCTTCTCAGAAAATTGGAGAAAGAAAAGTAAGAACTTGTATCATAAGAATGTATCTAGCAAAAAACGCAAACATTTCGTATTGGCCTTGTTCTCGATTCCTGACAGTGCCCGGGCCATTCTCCTCCACCCTGAACTCTGGCCCAGGCTCTGCTCTGACAAGGCTTCGCTTTCTGCTATACGTTACAGCCAGACCCTGCCACACCTCTTGGGTTTAACCCGCATGTTGCTTTTCCCTTTCATTTCTGGCTGGCACCCAAAGTCAAGCAGCAAGTGCTATCTAGGGAATGTCACCCACTAATAAAACTATTGGAACCTAACACAGATACAGTAGAGCTCCCTTTGAATATACTTTGCTTTGCTTGACAGGCTGTATTCCTAGTAAGATGGCGTTTCAAAACTCAAGACAAAACATCTTATATATATTCTGTTCTCGAGAAAATGGTGCGTGCTAGTTCTGTTTGATAAACGAATACCAACGCAGTCACAGGAGTTAAGAAAGGAGAAGGTTTGGGCAGATAGCTCAGCGGCCTAAATGCCTGCCTCACAAGTGCAAGGACTTGGTTTCGATCCCCAGTACTGCATGCCAAGCCATGTTATCCTGGGACACTGGGACAGTCCTAAAATGAAGCTTGGGGGCACGCACCTATAATCTCTGCTCTGGGGAGGCTGAGACAGGAGGATCATTATAAGACCAAGCTGTGTAGTGAGACCCTGTATCAAATAAATAAATAAATTGAAATAAATAAATAAATAAATAAATAAAAGATGTTTTCAAAAGGAGGACATAGCTAGAAAAATAAGGAAAAGACTATGGCACTGATCACAGTTCTGTGTTGCCATTTAAGCCAGAGAAGCAATAGCTATATACGAAAAATCTATTGTAGTTATTTAGTAGGGAAAATTATGAATCAAGTTAGGCACCCCTTCGTTAATTAAAATGAAGCTTAATTCACAGGAAAGCTCTTTTCAGCTATGGGGCAGCAAGTTTTTTTTTTTTTTTTTTTTTTTTTTTTAGCAAATTGATGGCGGAGCACTGTTGACTTTCTGGTTAGAGTACAGCAAGGAGGCTCCTTGGCCTTTTCTCCATATATCTGATGACCTTGGAAGGTGATGACTTTATAGGATGTGACCACATGGCTCTTACCACTGTGAGGTAACTGTAGGGCTCCCACAAGTCCCAGTGGGGGACCAGGAAGAGCCATTATTCAGAAAGAGTTACTAGGTCTCACTGACCATGATTCCATAATATTTCTCCTCAGACTCAAATGAAAATTCAACTTGTTTTATAGATGGTATTGAATATACTCTAGCACAGAGGTGATGGTCACTGTGCACACCTTTATGGCAGGATAGGGTTTTTATGCAATTTGAACATGTGAATCTCATTATGTTCTGCTTTGTGTAACTTACTTCTTTGATCAAAAGATCAGGAAGAAGGTTAAGAAAAAACAGGATTTCAGGTTATGCAGAATTCTTAGCTCAGTAAATTCTGTCTTTCCATTCCTTCTGGGAATTCCTATCAAACTGATGAGGTTGTTTATGACACTAAGAGAGCATCTTAAAAGCTTCTAGGAACTTTACTGAAACATGGAGTGCCTCTGAACTTTAAGATCAATCGAATCGATTCAATTATAGAACATAAGTGAAGACTAATAGTTTTCGTGTTCATTGCACCCTAATTTGCATAAGAGAGAAGATGTTAATATGGTTCCAGAGTCTTTGTGGGGAACCATTTTAGTTGACCTGGAGAAAATGGGACTGTGGTTTGTTTTCAATCGATATTCCAACAATCAAATACATAATTTTTAACTCAAATCTCACAATGTTCCCATCTTTTCTATTACCTCAGAAAATTTGTCAGCTCTGAGGAGAATCAGTGTAGCTGTTCAGTTGCTTTTTATATGCAACATGGATTTTCTTCTAAGTTTTGCCAAAAAATGTAAAATAACATTGGCATTGCTTTGCTTTTTTTTTCCTCTGAAGCATAGAAAAGTCAAAAAGTAAACATTAAGAATTAAGATAAAGGTAAAACTTGAAATATGTCCAAATTGAATTATATTCAAACACATCTTAAATATTATGGTTTTCCTCCAGTGAAGTAAGAGTTGGTTTGTTTCTGGTTGTTTTGCCCTTCTTTGAACAATAGTGATGATGTTAAGGTAATGAGTAATTATGCTGATACTTTGGGGGGATAGCTAAATTTTGTGAACATAGAAGGGGAGAAGAATCTAAAATTATTCGTTAATCAAGTGATTTTCTTGTAGTGTTTCAATTTTCCTTTTATTTTCTTTGAAAAGAAAGAAATTATCTCATTCTCCATGTCAATCTTTATTTCTAACTACTGAGTGGTTTCCTTATGATTCTTTTTCTTTTTTCTTTTACTTTTTAATTCAGTACTCCAGTCCTGGTTTATTAATGTTGAGTAAACTATGTGGCAGTACTTCATCTGGATAATATCTTACTTGCTTACGAATAATTTTAGATGTATGCATACATAAGTTCTGAAAAATTCATTGCTGAGCCAGCCCTGCCCCTGGGGCACACTGAAGCAGCTACTGGAACTCGGCATGGCGGCATGGGCCTGCAATCACAGTGCTTGGTAGGCTGAAAACAGGAGGATCACTGTGATTCTGATCTGTGCAGTGAGACCCTATATACACTGTACTAAATAGAAAAAAAAAGATTTATTTATTATTATATTTTTGGCTTGAGACACGTGTCTTTCAAAGAGAGAATAAAATATTCAAAAACAGTAGAAATGATTTGGAATTTCACTAGACAAGAACACAAGAAGTCAACAGTGCTTGCTGTATTGTATATTGTTGTCCTTAAAGTACTGAGATTCAAGTAGAACTATTCTGTTTCATAATTTAGAGTTATTTGATGATTTTAGGATTCAATATTTTGTGTATGAACTGGGAACGATATTTATACATCTTCTGTTGGAAGGAAAAGTTATATAAAATATTACTTACAAATCAACTTGTTCAAAGAATGGAAACCCCATCTCTTGACAGTTGATCTCTACATTTGCTCCAACTTCCACATGTCTGCCTCAGGTATTTCCCCCTGTATGGAAAGACAGGTGAATTCTCTTGTTTTTGTTTTTAACTTATTGTATCCTTTATAATTGTTTGGGAAAAGTTTGACAGTATAAGATATGATGCTGGGCCCTGGAGCTAAATAGGTAATTAAGTATAAATAAAGTATAAATGAACCCACCTATATAATTGGCTTTAGGAGTGGAATAGATATATACTCTACAGGTGTTAAGATAAAACTTTTAAAAAGAAAAAAGCACAAAACAAATTGTCTTATGTAGTATGTTTGAAATTAAAGTGGAACAGAAATTAAATTTTAAATAGCCCATGATAAATAGAGTAACCTAGTTCTTTACTTATTTCAAATAGTTTCATCCATTATTATATTAATAAAAATAATGCTATGTCTTTTCAAATTCTTCAACTTTTATCTCATTGTTCTTTTCCAGCTGTCGTGCAGCTACTTTGACAGGTGACAGGTTGCTTAAAAGCACTTGGGCTCCTTAATTTATAGTGACAAGGTGGCTGACAAAAAATAAATCTTAATGTCAAATTGTAATAAATAAATAAATAAACAAACAAACAAACAAATAAATAAATAATAAGTTGACAATCAACCTTCTTCATTCTGTTTCTGACATACATGATCATTTTCAAGCTGAGAAAATTCAAAAATTCGTTCCCAATATATTTTTTTCCATAAGAATTGACTGTTCGGAGATAATCTAGAGAGAGAAAAGGCATCTTTAGAAACCAGGAAAAGAAAGAAAACAATTAAATGAAGGATTATCAGGATGGATATATGGTATAGTGTTGGAGAATTTAAAAATTTACAACAAAGAAGAAAAATTAGAAGATCAGAGAGAGTTGAATGAAATAAAATTGTGTGTTTTCTGCAAAATTTTATACCTGTTTTAACAAGGCAAAGACTCTGGGAGATGAATGCTATGACTACCTGTTGTGGCAATCTGTGAGAAAGAGAATGTCATCCTAGAGTGGTTACTGTTACTCAGGTGACCTTTGCTACCATCACTGTTGTTGCCATTCCAGCTGACCTCAGCTGCTAGTTTCTTCCTTCCCACTTAGTACAGGGACATTTATTCTGTGTAAGACCCTAAAATAAACTATTCCAAAGCATATGATTTTCAGGTAGTCATCTGCATCTGGATTTGACTGATGGTAAATATTTGCTTTGAAACACAAGTACTTTGTCAAAAAATATAGTAAGGTGGGGCCGGGCGTGATGGCGCACTCCTATAATCCCAGCACTCGGGAGGCTGAGGCAGGAGGATCTGTGCAAGTTCGAGACCAGCCTGGGCTACATAAGTGAGCTCAAGGCCAGCCAGAACTATATATATAGTAATGTGCTAAACTGCAAGTAAGTTTCTTTGACTTTGGAAGCTGGTGTTCATGGAGATCTTTGGGGACAAGAAGAAAAAGGCAGAGGACGGTGAAGTGGAGCAGGAGGAGGAGCAGTAGGAAGAGAGAAAGGGCTGGGGGTGGAGAGGGGAGGAAGAGGAAAAGGGCTAAGAAATGGACTGAAGGAGAAGTGAACAAATTAAACTTTAGGATCAAGCTCAGTTTCATGCAGCACAAACCCAACATTTCAGTGACTTCAGAGGAAAACAAATCATTCTTCATTTGAACTACAGTGATAGGCTGATCATCAAACCTCACCATTGTATGGTTTTATTTATCTCCCTTGGTCTGTGGATTTTTGTCCTTAAGATTGACTCCCAGTCCAAGCTGAATAACATAAAAATGAATAGCATAGCCAAAGAAAACAGAAATCTGTATAGGAAAAGAAATAAAACCAGGATATGATTTGGCTCAGCAATGAGCAATATTTACATAGTTGTCACATCTCAGACACTTCTACTGCTTCAGCACACAATGGCAATGCTTAGGCAGTACTGTAAAAATATGTATATATTTAGATAACAGAGAGGGGTGAATCAAGACATAGTGTCAGGGTAGAAGTGAATGCTTACTTTCAAGAACTGTGGAAGTAACTGCCAGACCAAAGAGCAGGAGGAATTGAAAGGAATGGCTTTGGGCAGCAAGATTGTAACAAGAATTGAAAACGAATTATACTTTTTTTAATCTGGCTTTTTCTGCTTTGATTCAAACTGTGAAACAATAATAACTTTCGTATAAGTTTGCTCAGTCATCTTAAAATTTGAAGATGGATATTAAAATAAGTAAACAAATCTCAAAATAAAATGAACATTATTTTTATTTTAGTTATATTCCTCTTAATTCTCACATTTAAATCATTTTACAGGAATACTTTTTTATTTTATTTTTAAGAGAGGATTTACAGAGTGTTCAGGGTCTCACCACCAGGCTAGACCTGCAGCGATCCACCTGTTTGCAGCCTCCCAAGAGCTGGGATTACAGACATGCGTCACTACGCCCAGTATCAGTTGCTATCTCAAAGCGCCCTGGGGATGGAGACAGAATGGCAGGACAGGGGATTGAAGCCATGACCCCTGCAGCTGCTTGCAGGTGCTTTAATCCACTGAGCTTTTTGGTCAGCCCACAGGACTCATTCACTGAACAAATGTTGCCATGGACCTTCTGTGTGACAATGTCCTGGATGCAGGAAATGAAGGTGAAGATGAGATGCCCTAACCACAAGGGCTTTGTAGTCAGGGTAGGAAGCAGACACCAGGGTTTTCAGAACAGGGAAATGAGTGCGAACAGAAAGATATGGAAGAGAAAGAAAGAGAAATCTCACTTGTGCTCATCATTTCCAGGAGAAAGGAAAATGTTAGACAATGAAGTGTCGGTGCATGTTTAATAGCTGACAGAATAGTGTATGCGCGGGCTTTTTCTAAGTTGATTATAAAGGTATCTGAAATGAAAGATAGATGGGTTTCAATTTAAAATCTGATAAAATATGTAGTACCTAGAATTGTAAATTCTATAGAATTGATCAGCGAGAACCGTTCGACACAAATATGGCTATTTTTTTTTTTTTTTTATTAAGACGACAAAAGCATGAGGATGGATGCTGATACTTCCTTCGTTGGTTAATGGCATGAGTGATCTTTCTGCAGAAGTCACAAAGTCGTGTTTTAAAATTCTGAAGCGATGTGATTTGTTGTACTATTCACAATGAAATCATTTTGGACATGATGTGTTTTTCAGTTCAATCTCTGATACTTTAGTTGTATCAATCCTTTTCTCAGGCATAGCCAATCAAACTTGGATTTGTCATGTTGACAAGTATTAGTTTTACCCCCTCTTGGCCAGTTTCACAGTTCCAATGAGACGCTGCTAACTGTGAAGTCTGGGAGATGTTCCTGTCTGTACAGACATCTGTCATGAAACCACAGTAGCTATGGCTAGCTTGAAGAAGGGAAGTCATGTACTGCAAAACATTTTATAAAAAATAAATAATGAGAAAGTGATGAGGTCGAGTTTAACTTATACTTTACTTTGGTTCCTAATCTCATGTATGTAACTATAAATTTAAATTAATTTATTTTATTAATGACTGAGTTGAATGACTGGCTCATAAAATTCCTAAGTGGTGAACAGTGGCTTCATGTGAGCTCATAGGAACTGGCGCCAGCTCACTGTGGGTTGTCCGATGAATCAGTAACACTTTCCCAAGAGGGTGAAGTCTTAACGGTAAGTCACAACAAGAAAGTAGAAATCAGCTGCCAGAGGCTCTTGTAGATGAGAACAAAAATAAGCACACTGAGATCAGAGGCTGGAGAATGGAGAGGGGCGCATGCGTGGACACAAACACACGCATCCCCATGCCTGAGCCAAGAGGACATTCTCCCAGTGCAAAGCGGTAGAAAGCAGATCCTGTGTACAAGGTCAAGGGCTGCAGCATTTACTGGCAGATCATGGGAGGCCTTTGAAAAATTTGAAGCAAGGGAGTGAATGGTTCAGATTCCTGACTGAGTCATGATCTTCTAGCCAATCTTTGTAGCAAGAACTGTAGAAGGACTGAGGCTGGAAACCTGAAAAACAGATAGAAACCTGCTGCTGCCTTGAGGGAAGCTGTGATGTGAGCTCATCCAGGACACTTACTTTTTAAGAGCGACAAGGTGATTCATTCCAAAATAATTTTTTGTTTTAGTACTGGAAGTTGATCCCAGAGTTTTCTCTCCTTACTCTACCATTCTTGTTCTTTTTTTCTCCTTCTCCTTCTCCTTCTCCTTCTCCTTCTCCTTCTCCTTCTCCTTCTCCTTCTCCTTCTCCTTCTCCTCCTCCTCCTCCTCCTCCTCCTCCTCCTCCTCCTCCTTCTCCTTCTCCTTCTCCTTCTCCTTCTCCACCATACAAAGTCATTACTGAAATATGTGAGAGGTAAAATCAGTGGGGCTGGTGGTTAATTAGAGGTAGGCACTGTGATTTCCTGGCAAGTGCAAGGTCCTGAGGTCTTGAGTTAAATTCTCAGTACTGAAAAAGAACAAGAAGAAGAGGAAAAAGAAGAAGAAGAAGAAGAAGAAGAAGAAGAAGAAGAAGAAGAAGAAGAAGAAGAAGAAGAAGAAGAAGAAGAAGAAGAAGAAGAAGGCAGTGTGAACACTGAGGGAAAAATCTGTGATGGTTTCTGCTTTTAAATGATGAGGCTATGGCCAAACAATAGATTCAAGGGAGAGGATAAAGTTTCTGGGATCTGCTGACTAATTTAGAATCTGCAGTAGTAGAATTTCGGTTGCTGTGGATTCACCTGCGCAAGCATCTTTCAGTTCTGGGTCAACATCATAATTGTGTAGATAATTCAAAGGCTATCTGGCAGCAGGACCTACTAGGCATCAAAGTAGAAATGAACAATGTCTACACCACTAAGGGTGGAGAGGGATAACCATCAGTGTGAGGGATAGAACAACTGAGCAGAGGGGAAACATATTTACAGAAAATGATGAAACAAAAGTCCAGAAAGCGAAACCACTTACATGATTGTTCCCCAAAGTAAAACATAATAAATTAAAACATAATATTATTCTCATGTTATAAATGAGTTATAAATTTCATCATGATTGTTGTTTCACTTTTAAAATTCAAATGTTTATACAGCATAAAAATAATCCAGAATACAATAATGTTTTACTTCTAGAAAAATTCTAGTGCACAGACAGTATGGATTTATGGAATAATGATGCACACAGTAAATGTAATAGAAAAAAAATACTTTTCATTTTAACTTTTAGTCTTAAGCACTGTTAGCATTTCAAATTCTAATGATTCCAATACATTTCTTATGTGTATATCAAATATATAGATAAAAATTAATATAATTTGTTGATACAAAAATAGCACTGGCCAGATAGCTAAGTGGATTAAAGTACCTTCTTAGGTAGGTGCAGAGACTGGGGTTCGATCCCCAACATGCTGCGCTGGCCCCACCACCAGGGTACACTGAGATGGTGATTGGAACTGACCATGGTGGCACACACCTGTAATCCCAGTTTTTGGGAGGCTGAAAGTGGGGGGATCCCTAGGAGTCCGGTCTGTGTGGTGATACCCTGTAGACCCTGTACTAAATATAAAAAGTGGACCTTGCACTAGGAATGGTGGTGCACGCCTGTAATCCCAACACATAGGAAGGCTTAGGCAAGAGGATCACTGTGCTCAAGACCAGCCTGTACTACACAGCAAGCTAAAGGACAGCCTGAACTGCATAGTGAGACTCTATCTTAAAAAGACAATCTTGATAACTACATATAAAATTAAATATGCGGCAGTATCATATACTGTATAATGGACACATATTTTAAAACATCAGAAATTAATGTCATTATTTGCATTTATTAAATGAATTACCACTAGTTTTTTTGAATTAACCAATTTTGTATGTAATTTGAGATTATTGTTTCTAGAAAGAAACTTGAAATGTAGAATTAACTGTACTAAAGGTAAAATTCAAAACAATCTTGATATATTTTGCAGTATAATTTCCAGGAATAGAGTTTTCACTAGATCTTGACCAGCCTTCATTTTCCAAAAACCTCTTGTATTTGGAGGACTTCTTTTTTAGCTATATTTTAAAATAGTATCCATAGCTGTTTCATCCACAGTGAAAAAGCAAAGCTTGAAGCAAGTGTTTCTAGCTTTCATTTCAAACAAGATTTAAGAGCAGATTGAACCCGGAGTAGCATGTTGTATCCTTCCAGGGAGAGGGAGTTTCCCTGACCACTGCATCCAGGCTCCATTGCTGAGCACTCTTGGGATGGGACGTTGCTGTCACTTGGTGTTCATGTTCAAATATGGGGACACATTCTTGTTGGGACAGCCTGCCCTCTGTGTCCAAGTCAGATATCTCTTCAAGTGGATTTTGAAAAGCTGTTATGAATGCCTTCACAATGTCACAAAGCGACATTCCGTTGCATATTTTCTTGGATGGCATCTGCATTAATTTTCTTACCATAGTTGAAAGTTTTGGCGTATCATTCAGGCAGTCCTAGCTTGTCATCTGTGAAAAAAACCTTGTATGACATTAGATAGGCGCATGAGGAATGCAGGGAGTAACACAAGATCATGACCCCAATGGCTTTGTACAAAGCAACTGTCTTCTCACAGAAGCTGAAAGCATATCCAGACTCCTCAGCAAATAAAGAAACGCAAATCAAAACAACGATGAGGTTCTATGACTGTCATCAAGAACTCGAAAACCAGCAAATGCTGATGAAATTGCAGAGAAAAAGAATCCCTGCTACATGCAAAGATGATGTGAACTACTATGGAAATCAGTATGCTCATTCCTTAAGAAACTAAATAATTCCAACCAATCCAACTATAACTCTCCTGGGTGTTTTCTCAAAAGAAATGAACATATTATATTACAGTGATACATGTGTAATCATGATTATAGTATCACAACTCACAATAGCTAAGTCTTGGAAATTGGCTCTGTGCCCATGAGCAAATGAATGAAGGAAATGTCGCATATATACATAATCAAGTATTATTTAGTCAGAAGAAAGGATGAAATTGAATCACTTGTGGAAAAATATCAGTGTACTTTGAGACAATAATGTTAAGGGAAATAAACCAGTCAGAGTAGATAAATATCACATGGCTTTGCTCATATGAGTTTAAAGATCAAAAAGATACCAGAAAACAGACTTCTGGAGATGAAAAGGCTCTAAGATGGGGAACAGATACTAGTCAAGGAAGAGCAGAAGTAAAAATGAATAAGATATATTCCAAGACAAATATGTCTATTATATTTGCAAACATGTATTAAATTTTTATAAGGTAGGAAAAAAGTCGGAGACCACTTGTCCTGTGAAAAGAGACTTGTGTGTATCCATGTGGGAAAGTACTTTTGTGTCTGTGCTTGTTGAGTCTTACAGAGCAAATCATGAAATTAAAATGGTTTTAGCAATGAAGGAGACAGAGGCAGGAGCATTTGCATGTTCGAGCCCAAGGTAGGAAATTTGGCTAAACTTGTTCTTCATTAAATTGGTGACAATTTTCAAGGTTTGAATGATAGCTAGAATTGCACCACTGTATTGTTGTGTTTAGGTGTGACTGTAGGGGTATGGGTGCATACAGCATGAACACACATACAACAATACAAGGATAATGATTTTTTTATACCAGGGATAGAATTCAGGACATTATGCTTGCCAGGCAGGCGTTATGCCACTGGCCTATCTCCTCAACCCTATTGTATTTATTTTTATACTTGTGTAAGGTGTTATTGAGAAGAACATTTAGGCACAATTTTCTATTGTTTATCAACAAGAAACATGAACTATTTGAAACCAATAAAAGAAGTATTTGATTGCTGAGTTCACCATGATATGTTTTTATCCTCTAAGATCTCTGTGGGAATGGTAGCAAACATATTTGGCTTTGCGCGTGGTTGGCTGTTGGTGTCTCTGGAATGTGCTCCCAGCCCTCTGCATTTTCAGAGCTATGAACACCCACCAGGTAGATGCCATGACACCGGTCAGAGGGGTCTTCCTGACTGCATACAATCTCATGTCAAAGTTGATTTTAAGTTTGATTTACAGCCCCTGCTTGCTCCGTGAAAAACAGTTCCTGCTTCTTTCACCTACCTGCTTGGATAAGATATTCCATAATGAAGGAGCTCTTACACTGGGAAATACTCCTGTTTCAAACTGGGCTGTATTTTTTCTTTATTCTTTTGATATAATTATCTCATGATAAGCACCTTTGTGCCTGATGACCTAATTAGGTAATCACTCATTGTTGCGAGTGATGTTTGGGGTGAGGAAAGTGTCGTAATCATCAGAGCTCCTCAGGGCTGGCTGGTGAAGCAAGCTGGATCCTAGACTGGGAGTTGACCTTCTGCTTCAGAGAAATTTCTATTTTTTGTGCGAGCGAAATGATAAGAAAAGCACTTCTGCATGGTGAGCAGCTGGAGGACGGCGTAATGATGTCTTCCTGAATGCTCACATTTCTATCTGCCCTCCACACAAATGTGCAGAGCTTAAAGTCTTCGCTGCATTTTCTCACAGTAAGTGCCGTTGGGTGGGACATGGTAACAGCTGTTTATGAACCATAGTTTTGTTTCCTTTGTTTCTCCTTTATTTTCCGTTTGCTGTATTTATGTGTGCTGTGGGTGTGTTCCACAGGCAGAAACTGTCCTTTCTAACATGTCCAATTCATTCTTGTATTCAGAAGTACACGCTCAAGTGAAAATGACTCAGGATGCTATTTGGTCAAAGGTCATTAAGTGATTGGAAATGACTTTTTTTGCAAGGGTAATATGGGTTTTGGTGAAACAATGGACCTATGACTGTCTTGTCTTCTTCAATCGGCTTGCAGAGGAAGGGCCTTGCGGTGAACTTTGACAAATGATGCTTTTTAAATATTTACTCTGCCAGCCTGTGTTGGTCCAAAAACAGTTCAGGGGCAAAAAAATGTTGCAGATTCCAAAAATAAAAAGCCTCTCTTTAAAGTTTTATAACTCTCTGTTCAAACCTTCTATAATGAAATGTTCAGTGATTTTCCATTAATTGTACTAGTGCACATGATAAAAGCATAACCAAATGTTAATGGGTGTAACTGTTAGTTTCAATAATTATATAATATCTGAATTGGCCCCGTTTGGATATTCTACATTTTTTCCATTTGATTTTTACCTTGTTTTCCAAGGTTTCTGGAGTTATATCAGTCTGAAATATTCTGTTTAACTAGAATTTTACAGTGCCATCTCTACCACTGACTTTCCAGTTATGCTACTCTTTCACTCCTTCACTTACTCATTTTTGTTTGATAAACTTCTATAAAATAATCTAGGAGCTGTGGAGATAGCTCAGTAGAATAAGCACTTGACTGAAAAATGTAATATCTGAGTTCAATCCCCAATTCTGGAGGGGAAAAAAAAAAAGGACTAGGGAGAAAGCTCAGTAGAATAAGTGCTTTCCTGGCAAGCACAAGGTCCTAAATTCAATCCCCAGTACAGAAAAACAAAACAAAACAAAACAAAAAAAACTACTTTTTCTCAGATGCCAGGCCTTCTGTTGTCATATTCAATACTTATTTCCTTCAAGGGATGGAAGTGTAATGTATCTTCGTTGGTTGCTGACTTCTTGCATCACATAAGTTTTAAAACTTTCTAAAGGTCAAGACATCCTATGACACAGATGTGCAATAATTGCTGTATTTTTTTAAATATAGTTTCACTAAGAAACAAATTTTCCTAAAAAATATTTTCCTTGTTGGAGTGACTTTAAAGAAACATTTTACATGGAATATTTGCTCATTTTTTTATTTACCATAGTGCTGGAGGAACAGCTGAGTGACATAAAACAGCAAGACACGCTAACTGGGTGAAGCAGTGTGTGCTCAATCTCGACTGGTACAGAGGGGCACTTAGGTCTTCAGCACATCAGAGAGGGAGTCTGGATGGAGACGAATCTTTTTGGGTGGCAGTGGTAGAGATCATAAGGTTTTGCCTGCCCAACTGCAAGAGAAGAGCAGTAGTTTCTGACAGACACTGGTATTGCAACCTCAGACATTGCAGTAAAATTTTCAAGTCAATTTTATTGAAGTGGGAGTTGTTTTGAAAAGGACTCCTGATCAGTATCGCTTTTGGAGCCTGAGTTCCTCAAGCTCATTGTAAAATCTAGTTTAGCAGTAGATTCTGCTTAGTTTTGAGGTTGTCAACTATAGCTGTTGGTTTGTGTTAAGAGATTATGAGAGCTGAGAGAACTTCAAGACAATTTGCTCAGTAGTTTTTGAAATATTTTAGGTATTTCCTTAAGACTAAAAATTCTTTTTTTCATTTATTTATTTATTTATTTATTTTTATTGCTTCTAATAAATAACAATGTGACAGTTTCAAAACATGTTAGTCATACATTTCCAATATTTGATACAATGTATATTATTGTCCTCATAGTGGTTATACAGAGCACATATAATTTTGCTAATCATTATTGGTATGAAAATTTCTTTTCTCAGAGGAAGTAGTTGTATATGTAATTCAATGTTTGATAATTGCAGTGGGCTTTTGCTAAAACTGACATTGTTAGAAACTGTTGATTTAAGCCTTTTATCGCTCAGCTTTCTAATCTAGCTTTAAGTCTTATGCCTGGTGGTTAAACTTTTCTGCTACTTGGTAAAGGGCAAGTCTAAGCAAGACTTGTATAGCAAAACATGTAACTTTTGTATCTCTCAAGGTGAATAAAACTTCTAAAGTGTTGGAACCATTCTATAGGCTCAGGCTGGGCTTCTAACAGGAAATGATCAAGGTTACTTACAGACAGAAGGAAAAGGTGTTTTATAGACAAGGAAACAAAAGAACAAAAGGAAAACTGACCCAGACAAAGTGGCTTGGAAAGCGTTCGGGTGTGTAATCAGACAGACAAGTTCTTTCCTAACCCTCAGTGCGTCACATGCATAATCCAGTCTCCCACATATAAGAGGGATGCACAGCACCAGATCATCCCCTTGCCACTCAGTTCTGGATTTTTGGAACAAAGACACCCTTTTGTCTTAGTCTATTGACACAGCCATAAAAATACCTGAGTAATATGTGAGCAATGGAAATTTATTTTCATGGTGCCAGAGGCTGGGAAGTGCAGGGTCACCAGGTTGCTGTTCCCACAGGTGAGGTTGTCCTAAAGGAGCTCCTAGATTACTGTGTGAAACAAAGAAGTGGATGCAGACTACTGTAGCAAAGAAATAACAAGTTTTAATTTGGCCACATTATGCTCAGAATGAGCAAGATCGTGCTGGCAAAGAGAAAAATAACAGGAGAACTGAGGGCGTTGGTTTTAGGAATTTTAAAATCTAGGACATTTCCCATTGGTCCTTCAGAATCTGATTGTCACAGTGATTGACGACGGGGTGCTGAATGAGATCAGCTGTGTCTTTGGCATCGCCCTCTCCTATAATTCCCTCTGTTGTAATTGGACCAGATATGTGAGACGCAGTTCCTAAGCATGAACCTCAGGTGAGCTCCATGTGAAGAGAGTTGATTATAGGTCATGAAGGAGATATGGTGCCTGAGACCTGGTTAGGATTGTGGGATTTTCCAGAGCCTGGCTCAGGGATCTTCATTTTTCTTATCTTTGCCCCTGGGTATTCAACTCTAGGACAAAAGGCTGAGAGCTGGCCACTGTTATGTCCAGTATCTGATAAGGGATCAATCATTGTTTTCAAGCTATATCATCTAGATGAGGTACATTGTGTGAAGATCACAGAAGGCGTAAGTAAATAACTAATCCTAGTTAGGGCACCCCCTCAAAACTCTTTTCTAAAGTCACATATTCTGCTCATGAGGGCTCCCATGCTTCGTTTTCTTCCCAAAGGCCCCACCTTTTAATATCCTCACATTAGCAATTAGGTGCCAATATATAAAGATTGAGTGATACAACCTGACCATAACATGATCCTTTCATCCATAAATATAGGTAAGTTAGAACTGGAAAAGGTCAAATCAGGGAAAACTTTCTGGTAATACGTTTAATCAGAATTTTGTAAAACAAAAAGCAAGATTTCTGATGGGGTAGGCAACAGAAGAAAAGCCTCTCTATATGGTAATAAGCTATTCACCACTCTTCCTTGCCTGTGAGAGCACCTATTACGTGTCCTAGGAGTGTCAGGAAGTTTTAGCTGAATAGCACAATATGCCTCCTAGTTGATGTTCTTTTGGGTTACTTCAGAATTTCCTAATTTCTGAACAATGTCTCTGCATGAACTTTATGGGTAATTTAGAATCAGAAAATGGTCACAGATGCAGCCTAATTCTGAGATGATATAGGCGCCAGGCATGAGATCACCGTGAACTCACAAAAAGTAGCTTTTCTCAGTGCACACTAAGGAAATCCTTGAAATGAAAGCAGAAAATGAGGCTTATAGGAAATCCTTCTTTAGAGACTGTACATTTACTAAACTAACTGCTGAAGATTTGAGAGCACTCTCCTCCAGTATGGGTTGCTATGATACAGCGGAGAGTGCAAGCTGGGAATTTGGGGAACCGGTGACAGCACTTTCCCCTCCTCCCAGGGAGCAGGTCAGAAGCACCTCTGCTGTAAGGTGCTTTCCTTGTACCCAGAGGCAAGGACTAGCCTTACCTCAGAGGGCAGAGGCAGGCCAAGCAATCTGCACGGACACGCCCTGCTGTGCTAGCTCAGTTCTCTGCCATAGGCCCCACAACTTGGTGCCACAGCTGTGCTCCTAACTCTCTAGTCTTCCTCTATCTTAGTACCTTGACACTTAGGCTTAGGCTTATCCATTATTGAGATCTTTGAAGGTTGCTGAGACTTATGGAGCAGTAAGTTAGGCAAACTTTGCACATTTTTTATTGATTTATCTTTATTTATTTATTTATTTATTTATTTATTTTATTTTATTTTTTTTTTGTGGGACCAGGGTTCAAACTCACGACCTTGCACTTGCCCAGCAGGCACTTGTGCCTCGGAGCTATCTCCCCAGCCCCTGATTTATCTTTAATCCCTCAATTTTATAAGGCTCGGGTCAAAGAACCTAAGATATGTAACAGATTTTTTTTTCTCCAGTATCACTAAATTTCTAATAAATCTTCATCAATTTCAATAGAGTAAAATTAATGGTAATAGCTATTTCATTTATGGAAATTTAATTAAAGAATGATACCAGAAATTTATGTAATTTTTAACTTATCCCTCATAGTGAGTGTTAGGTGCCATAAACTTTGGTAAATACTTTTGAAGTAAGTGAGTGAAAGATAAAAATACCACACTGTAATCATTTAAAATGATTACTCTGTGATTCCATACACACTGATGCGGTAAAGCCCATGTTAGCTGTTGATAAGAACACATACTTGCCATACCAAGTGTTTATATCCTTAACACAAAGCAGGGACTAAAAGCAGAAGAGCAAAGTACTACAGTAAGGAACATATGCTTCAATGATGAAATTGAAGGAGTTGGTGGTGAAAGTTCAGAAAGGCTGTATCTGCTCCTGTCTTTATTCTTTTAACCCAGCAAGCAGTTGACCTTCAGCATGATTGCTATGAGCCTGTTGGAAATCTGAGTCATGCAGAGCTTCATGGTCTGTTCTCCCAAAAGAAATCTAAGATATTGTCACAGAAAATACCCCTTCTCCAAGTCGGTATCCTGCAGTTTCTTGTTGCCCAGGTGGAAGCTACTGCTTCAGATATAGTTGCCATTACGGTTTGTGTCCAGCTGTCACCTCAAAGACCTGTGCAGTCATAGGGGGTGGATTTCTAGTGTTTGTGATTAGTTCGCGATCCAATGCTGGGATTGTGGGCCTGAGTGCTACACCCATAGTTAAACCTGGTTGCAATATAAGGAAGGGAGAGAAGTTTGCCTCTGCCACTGCAGCTGGTGCTCCTCCCTTTGTGTTTTTGTTGTTTTGCTATTTTCTGCCACCATGAGCTATTGTGCTCTGCCGTATGGCACCCTGCCTTCGAGCCAGCCAAGTATGGAATGAAGCCTCTGCAAGCAGACAGCTGAATAAACCTTTCCTTCCTTAATTCTGGGTGTTGGCTATTTTGTCCCAGAAGGAGAGAAGAGTAGCCAAGACAGTTGCTGTCTCTCAGAAATGGCTTGTCACTGTGATGCAGTGCTGGTCGCTGTGGTGCATGCTGTATAAATCAACCCCGATTGCCAAGCGATTCTGCCTCCCCGCTTTCTGCCTGCTTATCTTGTATAAGCCCCAGACCACCAGAGATCAGGGATTGATATTCTGGGAATGATCCTGATCAGTGCTCATTGATATAAATAAATCTGTCTCCAAATCCTGGGAGTCATTTTGGTGTTTCTGCTCACCATTGCAATGTGACATTGAATTAGTTTTGTTTCATATCCTCTGTTACGAGAAAATCCCGTCAGGAAATTCTTGCCTTTGCCTAACCCTGATCTTTTGTGCTTAACTGATGCTCATAGGATTTTTATGTTCAGTAGTGGTTAAAAATAGCTGCTTGTAATTTTATAGCGCCAAAATGCTAAGAGAACCCTCAGCATAATTGGGGACAACTATTAAATTGTCCCTCAGATATCAGATTTTGAGGCAAAATAATCTCCACACCTTCACCTTTCTTATTAGCCTCATTCTTTAACCTGTGAGCCATCTGTGGGGCTCTGTGAAGCCACTGGCACGTGTTGTGATATGAGGCAAAACACAGGGCAAGTTCCTTACGAGGTCCATGCACACTGAAGCTCCCACTGGAGCCAGGAGAGAAAACACCTTCACCACATGCCTCGGACACTTTACAAGAAAGAGCTGGCCGCCGAAAGCAGGGACCCATCAGAATGGCTCAGTTTAACTACTCTGAGGGCATTTCTGGATAGCCAGAGTTTTGAGGGAAGTTAGGTCAGGAGATACACTATGGCTGGTCAGAGCTCGGACAGTAGGCAGAGCTCAGACAGCTCTGCCTATGACACTCAGTCACTGCGCAGGAGCGTAGGCAGGAAGCCTAAACACCAGAGGACCAGGCTGTCCAGCCGACGTGAGCTTGCCAAGAGCGATGAGCTAAAGGACCAGAATGTATGGCAAAAGCAGCGCCAATAGGAGCAGTGCTGATAGGAAGCCAGACTGTGCTTTCTCAAGGGAGCTTCTGCATGCTCTTTTACAGAAACAAGTCTTTAAGTCTTATGAGGCAAACCCCCTTCAACTCCATAAACTGTGTGAGAATGCAGGGAGTCTGGGTAAGATGTGTGAAGAGGCACTGTCAACAGCTTTTTTTCCAAGCCCACGGATCTATTGGCAATCATTGAGTTCATTTAGCAAACATGGAGTGTGTATTGTTGAAAACTTTCATTGAGAAGCCAAGAAGGCTGAGATGGCTCCAGTATCTTGGGCGTCTAGGTAAGCAGACAAAAGCTTAGGGTAAGCAGTTCCACAGAATTCAAGCTTAATCGATAAGAAACTGCCAGATCAATCCAGCTGGGGACTTTTCATTACTTCATGTCTAAGTAGAGCAAATGTGTAGGTGCTGCTAATCAAGTTACGTCTTTATTGTTCTGTGGCTCGCCTAAAACAGCCTCTTCTTGAGCTGTGAGATGTGTTCTCTGAGCCTCTCCTGAGTGAGTGCTGTCTGCTCCGTGAATTGATCTTGTCCAATAAATAAACTCTGTTAAGGTTAATGTAGCTGAAGTTTTCCTCTTGGCCATCCTATCATGCACCAATATCATTTGTTCAATCTGAGTTATCCCCAAATTAAGTCTTTACAGTCATTTCAATTTAATTTCATTTAATTTTAATATCTTTGGTTGTTACAGGATTGCCCTATGCTGCTCAGACTCATGGCGAGCCTTCTGTTTTCAGCCTCCCCAGCACTATGATTACACGCATGCGCCACTATGCCAGGACTCCTTACGTTCACTTTAATATAGAAAGCATCGTTCAACATTAACAATGCTGCACATCAAGAGCTAAGATGCTCTTAAATTTCAGGTACTTACCTGAAGAGCATAAAGAAGGGAATAACAGGAAGCTAAGGGAAATATACACAAGGTTTGCTTGAACAAATATAACTTCTCAATCACCCTATAGACATACTATGATCTATTCCTAAAAGAAGACTTGATATCTGAGAGGAAAGAAATCACCATCTAAAATAAGCTGATCATTACAACAAATTAGTAAACTTCTGCAAGGCATAAAGGACAATGATACCAAAATGAAAGTTAATTAATCTTCTATCAACCTACTTGTAAGTTAAATGTATCCATGAATTTGCACTCTGGATATTTTTAGAACTTTTCTTCTTCATGTAATGTTTTGTACCTTAAAATGTTCTTCTACATTACTATTCTTAAAACTCTCTGATGTCTAAGAGTAGTTAAGAGAAAAGGATGAATTTTATTTTATTTATTGTCTTTTTTATGTATTTAGTACAGGGTGTACAGGGTTTTACTACGTAAGTCAGACTCAGTAGTGATCCTCCTGTTTTCAGCCCCCCAAGCACTGGGATTACAGGCACGCACCACTACACCCAGGCTCAATTGGAGGAAGGCTGGCAGGGGACTGAATCCTGGCCACTGCACTTCTGCTTAAGCAGGTATTTTAGGCTGCTGAGCTATCTGGCCGGCCATAAGGATGAGTTTTATAAGGAGTCAAGAAGCAAATCTGAGTATTTACAGTTCAAGTTAATCCTTGTTCCTCCTAGCAGTTTCTTTAAACATACACATTGTTTAAAGAGATTTCCCAGGTTTGTATAGTGTAACCACCTAATTGTGGGGAGATTTTTAGCCTGATTTTATAGTTTTGAAAGTGCACAATAAAAGTTATTACAATACATACAGATTAATTGCAAGCTTTATTCTCTTCAAAAATATTTATGATGCTACAATGTTAGAATGTTAGAAGTGCCTTTATTTTAAAATAAAAGGCTTAAAGAACCATAGATGAAGACAGAAGGAGCAAGAAACGAAATCAAAATTAAAATAAAATATGAAAAACAGGCAAAGCAGTTTGCAATGTGAACGATTAACTAGAAGATCAGATTCAAAAGCTTTTAGCTTAATCCAACTTGGCTTTGGAGATATTCTGAATAAATAGTCAAGGATTTGTTAATATCATATGAATTTTAAATCACCAAAGGTAGCCATACTTCCAAGGAAAGAATAGAATTCAGAATAAGGTCTGTATCTTACTGAAGCCAGGAAAGTTAAAATTATTGACGTCAAGAGAAAATTTCCTATTTTCTTTTGAGTGACAGAATCAGATATCAACATTGTCATATAAACAGGCAGGTCTGGGATTAATTCTTCAGCTGAGATGAACACACACAAAAGACTTTTCAGAAAAGCTGTGCACGGCAGCTTTCCCTGTGGTGCTGGTCTTTAAAACAAACAAACCAACCCCAAAGAAGGGGGAAATGTTCTCAAGCAGATTAAAACTAAACCAATAAAAGCCCACAATTATTCATTTATAAAAGGAAATGGTGCGCTATTCAGTGATGCCTGTCCACTCTAGGGCCTATATAGTGTTGGGGCTACAATGGTTTAGTGATTATTCAAAGCTATTAAAGACATTGTTCCACATAATAAATAAAGTATTAGGTTTAGCTGCAGTAGTGCAGTTTCTTCTATGGATTGTTGCTATAACAAGTGATAGATTTCACGTTGTCTACTCAGCATAAATCACTGCCAGTGACAAAATTCCATTCAATTGACATTAGCAAAGTTACAAATCCCTGAATAGAAATTATAGATCACCCGAGGAGCTCCACACCAACATGTCACATTGCCATGCACTGGCCCCAGTTCCAATCCTAAACTGGCAAAGAGTATTGACTGCTGAAAGATTATACTGATTTCTGTTTAATAGTTCTAGTCATCCAGGTGTTCTGCACAGAGATGAATTACGTCAGCTAATTTCTCTTTTACTATCACTTACACAAATACAAGCACATCCTTTTACATCACAATAGCATCACTGGAGATTATGTCCAAATTCTTTTGCTTTTAAAGAATTAATTCAACAATCCTTGGTAGAGCTTTGAGTTAGCAGTTTAATGTATAAATATCTTTCCATGTTCCTGCCTTTAAAATATACCATCATACATTAAATGACCAATGAAACAAAGGTATACCTGACGTCTGAACCCTATTATAACTTAGAGAGGGAAAATAAAGATTAATATGGGCAAACAAATAAATTGTGACCTCAGGTTTGGTTTTGCTTACTTGTCTAAATAAGTGCTATGTCAAATTATAATTATACACATATGTTTTAGGAAAAGCCAACTACTCAGTAAGCAGGGTCTTTGCTGTGGAATATCTAAACACAGAAATTGATGGCTAGACTTTGCAGCAACATCACTACTGTTTTATTCATTAGACCCTTGACGAGGACAAAGTCTGTAATTAAGATGAAATGATTTTCTTCTCAAAGTTACCCAAACTTAAATCCTACCCGAATCAACATAGATGGATTATGTAACATCCGTGTGCATCAGACTCTATGAGCTAAAGCAGATGATACTGTCGCGGGGTTGTTGTGACGGTTAATTGAGTTAGTATGTAAGTTGTTTGGAAATATGCTTATCAGCAGCATTTATCAGAAATTGCTGTTGTTACTCAAATGCAGTTATGAATCTAAAGGTTTATAAATTTAAATACATTTGATATAGTCACTTAGAGTTTTAACTTACAATGAAAAAAGTTATAGAAATCACCTTAAAAATGGAAAGGTAAGGTCAGGCGTGATGCCATACTCCAGTAAGCTCAGCACTCTGGAGACTGGGGCAAGAGAATCTTCATGGATTCAAAGCCAGCTTGGACTGAATGACACAGAAGGTTCAATGTCAGTCTGAACTAAGACACTGTCTCAAATAGCCAATGGAAAGAAACTCAAAAACAGAAGAACGCAAGTCTTCCGAACACACAGAAGGAATGGCAATGGCGGCAGCATTCACTGATAAGTACTTGTTACTACAGCTCCAGAGCCAGGGGTCATTGGCCAGCATGCTTATAATTCACTATACTGACACAGGAAGTAAGGTTAGTTTTTTCCTCTTTATTCCATTAGTATGGGATGATTATGGGAAAGAAGAGGGGGGTACCTGCTTGTTGTGTTGGGAAGGGAACGTTTTAGGGTTCCTTTGTGTGAGTGTGTGGGCCATGACATCTTCGAAGGGTACGTGCTTATCTGTGGAAGCCTTACCTTCATTGAGGAGGGTTTTGAACTTACAATCCTGATAGCTCCCTGGCTGGATGCTGCTGCTTCTGTTTATGTACACTCTTAAACAGCCTGTTTTAGGCTATCTGTAGTGGATTCTGGAGACTTTTTCCTCAAAAATAACTGAAGCATTTTGTTGTTGAAAGAATTTGTCAGAGTGGTTCCATACCAATGTCAAAACTGTACAACAAAGGCATTGTTTTACTAAGCAATAAATGCCTGAATATTTCCATGCTGGTAATGCAAATCCTAACCTTAAGTGACTTGAAACCCAGGTGACTGATGCTAATAGCAGTATCTGCAATCTGGGAGCCACGTGTTGCTGGTGAGGGTCTTTCCCCAGGTTTCCTCTTCCTTGGTTTCTGAAAACAGCCATTGCATAATTCGGCAGATAATAGGACAGTACTTGTGCAAAAGCACTGCATCGCTGAGCAATAAGCACACCAGGACTCTGGGTAGTAGTCACGCTCTCTGTCAGGGTCACCACACGCTCCACTCTTCTTACTAGAGCTCACCATCCCCTCTCTTCTGGAATGCCAGCAAGCTTATTGTGTTGCCCATAGTATAAATAAGCTTTAAGTGATGTTCATTTCGTACAGGGGCAGAACACTGATCACTTTCATTATATCTATAACTTCTTAGAGTCATGTCTTCATTTTTTAGGTCAAACAAAGATGCCCTTTTCTGCAACAGGCCATCTTGAACAGTCTGAAGCCTGTGCTCAAGCCAAGCCCTGTCGGAGGTTCTATCAAAGCAGGAAGAATATACACTAGGACTTGTACCACTTCACATGATCTCTGTGTTTTCATTTTTAGTCCTCTGAGTGACTGCACTTATGAAAGATATTCTGAAGACTAGCCAAGCAGCTCAGCAGATTAAAGTGCCTGAAAACAGGTGCAGAGGTTGGGGGTTTGATCCCCAGGCCTGCTGTGTTGGTCCTGCCCCTGGGGCACTCTGAGACTGCAATTGAGACTGGGAGTGGTGGTCCATGCCTCTAATCCCTGCTCTTGAGAGGCTATACACAGGCAGATCACTATGAGTCCAATGATCTATTAGTGAGACCCTGAACACCCTGTAGACACTTCCTTAAAATACAAAAAGAAAGACAGGTAGAGAGAGAGAGAGAGAGAGAGAGAGAGAGAGAGAGAGAGAGAGAGAGAGA
>PVJA010016516.1:0-11309 GCA_004027025.1 Myocastor coypus
ATTACTCTGATTCTAAAACCAGAGAGAAAGCCAGCCAAATAGCGCAGCAGATTAATGGCCTGCAAGCAGGCACAGGGGCCAAATTTCAATCACCAGTACCTGTCATGCTGGTAGAGCCCTTGGGGAGCTCTGAGAAGGCAATTGAGATTGGGCTTTGTGGCACATGCCTATAATCTCAGCTTTTGAGAGGCTCCACACAGGTGGATTACTACGAGTCCAATCTAGTAGTGAGATGCTGCAGACCCTTCCCTAAAAATACAAAACTAATTAATTAAAATAAATAAATACATAAAACCAGAGAGAGAGAGAGAGAGATCTAATAAAAGAGAGAACTCAGGCCAAACTTTCCAGTGCATATAGATCTAAAAAGACTCAATAAAATACTGGCAAACAGAATGTAGCAAATCATCAAGAAGATTATACATCATGATCAAGTAACAGTTGCAGGGACGGTTTAACATAGGCAAATCAATAAATGTAATATATTACATCAACTGAATCAAACATAGAAACCACATGATCATCTCAACAGATGCAGAAGAAACTTTTGACAATGTCTAACTCTCATTCATGATAAAAACCCTACAGAGAATTGGAATAAATATTCTATATCTCAACTTGATTGAAGTCATCTATAAGAAACCAATAGTCAACAGCAGAGTGAATGGGAAAAAACTGAAGGCCTTCACTTTAAAATCAGAAACAAGACAAGGATATCCATGTTTCCACTGCTACTCATTATAGTTCTGAAACATTAGCCCGAACAATTAGATAAGACAGAGAAATAAAAAGCATAAATATTGGAAAAGAGAAATGAAAATTATCATTGTTTGCAAATGACATAATACTGTACAAAGAGGATACCAAATACTCCATCAAGAGTCATGTAGATTTGCCGGGCGTGGTGGCTCACACCTGTAACCCCAGTACTTGGGAGGCTGAGGCAGGAGGATCAGTGTGATTTCGAGACCAGCCTGGGCTACAAAAGTGAGCTCAAGGCCAGTCTGAACTACATAATGAGACCCTGTCTCAAAAAGACAAAAAAAAAAAAAAAAAAAAAAAAAAAAAAAAAAAAAAAAAAAAAAAAAAAAAAAAAAAAAAAAAAAAAAAAAAAAAAAAAAAAAAAAAAAAAAGAGTCATTTAGATTTAATCATCACATTAAGGAACATAGCAGGATGCAAAGTCAACACCCAAAAATCAGTGGCATTTTTGTACACAACAATGAACAAACTGAGAGAATAATTAGGGAAACTATGCCTTTCATAATAACATAGAAAAAAATGACATATTTAGGAGTCAATCTAAAAAAAGAAGGGAAAATATATGCAGTGAAAATTATAGCACTCTGAGAAAAGAGATTGAAGAGGATTTGAGAAAATGGAAAAATATCCCAAACTCCTGGATAAGAAGAACCAACACTGTGAAAATGGCCATACTTTTAAAATTAGTATACAGATTCAATGCAATCTCTATTGAAATGCCATTAGTATACCTCACAGAATTGGAGAAAACTTTCCTCAAATGTATTTGGAACCAGAAGAGACCCAGAATATCATAAGCAATCTTGGGAAACAAAGGAAGTACAGGAGGCATCAAAATCCCTAACCTGAAATTATAAAAGTTACTTTGATAAAATCAACATGAAAGCCGGGCGTGGTGGCGCACGCCTGTAATCCCAGCACTCGGGAGGCTGAGGCAGGAGGATCGGTGAGAGTTCGAGACCAGCCTGGGCTACAAAACTGAGCTCAAGGCCAGCCTGAACTGTACAGCGAGACCCTGTCTCAAAAAGACAAAAAAAAAAAAAAAAAAAAAAAAAAAAAAAAAAATCAACATGGTTTTGGCATAGAGAGAGCACTGAGGATAAATGGAACAGATTAAGAGATACAGATGCAACTTCAAATACTCAGCCACCTTACCTTTGATAAAGGGGCTAAATAAGTTTACTGGAATAAAGATAGTCTCTTTAACAAATAGTGCTGGAAAAACTGGCCTTCCATGAGGTGAAGGCTAAAACTAGACCCATGCCTATCACCACACACAAAGTTACAATCAAATGGAATAAAGATTTAAATATTAAAATAGAAACATTAAATTTTCTGTAGGAAAATATAGGTAGAAATCTTAAAGACATTGGTTGAGATAGAGACTTCATGAATGAAAACCAAACTGCATGGGAAATACTTCAAATAATCAATTACTAGAATCTCATCTTTTTAAAAAGTTTCTATACTTCAAAGCAAATCTCCAAAAGGGTAAAAGGAAAACCAACAAATTGGTGGGGGGGGGGGCTGTGCCTCAGACAAAGACATTCTATCTAAAACATACAAAGAATTAAAAAACAGACTAAAATTCAAAGACCCACTCCAAAACTGGGCAAATAAAATGACTATACACTGCTCAGAAGCGGAAATATAAAAGTAAGTAGCATGGTTTAGACAACTATAGTGTGCATTTCTGCTGAACCACATAAAGAAGCAGTTAATGTTTTAATTTGTTTTGTTTCCTTTTTACATTTTTACATGCACATTTATGGTAATATCAATAACTGTTTGGAAGACAATACAGTGTACTACAACAAATACTGTGAACTTCCTATTACTTTGTCCAGTGATAACCTGTATCACTTGCAATTTTTTCTGTTTCAATTCTAATTGACGCTCCATTTAAAAAATAGAAAAAGGAAATCTTTAATTGACACACCAAATATATTTCATACTGTTTTATTTGAGGAGGCTACTAAAATGCATCCAGTTTCAGCCGGGCGTGGGGGCGCATACCTGTAATCTCAGCACTTGGGAGGCTGAGGCAGGAGGATCGGTGCGAGATCGAGACCAGCCTGGGCTACAAAAGTGAGCTCAAGGCCAGTCTGAACTGCATAGTGAGACCTTGTCTCAAAAAGACAAAAAATAAAAAAAAAAATAAAATAAAATGCATCCAGTTTCTGAAAAAAAATGAATATTAGACATTGACTTAGCCAAATTCAAGTACTAGATCCATCACTCATTCCCGGCTCACTTAGTTTTTTTAAGGTTACTTTTCTCAAATAAAATGCATTGCTACGTGAAAAATATGAAGAATGAATGAAGACATGTGAATCAGCATGGTGCGGTGAATCCTCAAGTCAAAAACTCTTCCTACAATCACTAGTTCAGTTGAGCACACAAAACCTTCCTCTACACACTACACACAAAATGGACTCAGAAAGCGGTGAACAAGGTCCACATATATGTAGACCTCAAGATTGTAAGGCAGGTTCTTCTAAGCAGATCCCAAGGAAACTCGTTAGCAGCTGTGCATAGTGGCCATATCCAGAAAGCGAGATCAGCGACTGTAGCCACCTGGAAAATGAGGCTCAATATAGGCAGAAGCTCAGATGCAAAGACCATTTTTTCATGTGAACCTAAATCAAGCATAATGTTGGGCCCAGTACTCTAACATATGAGACTAACTAAGAAATATTTATTGGACACCTGGCATTATTGGAGGATGACATATGCCTATGAAAGAAACTAAAAATTATTCAAGAGTAGATTAAAATTTAAGTGGAAAATTAGGGGTAGAAAGTAATGCTCAGGCAGGCATGTAGAAAATAAAACTAAGGACAGAACAGAGAGAGAGAGAGAGAGAGAGAGAGAGAGCTCATAAAAGTAAAAGTAAAATCACATAATTTGGAGGAAAATGGATGGAATGGTTTGAACATAGTATTAAGTAAAATAATAGAGAATTACAAACTCAAATATCATGTCTTCTCATATATGTGGAAACAAAATATTCAGCAATTGAAAGATCATGTTAAAGTAGACTGGTTACTGATGGAAAAAGGAGTAATGAAGAGTGAAAATATTTCAAGTATATTATATGTGTGCATAGATATGGTATAACAAAACCAAAACTTTATATAGTTAAATAACACTAATGAAGAAGAAGCAAAATAAACAATCTAAATGGGGAATTAAGGAGAAAACACAAAATAATATGACATTGATAAAGTAGGAGTAAATTTGTATTGCATTAGTTTAGCCCTTCTCTACTAAACTGCCTTAATTTTAATCATTAATTCAGATTTCAGGAAAATATATGCACAGTCTGTATGCTAGTGTCTTAATTAAATGATTTCCTAAGTCATTGAAGAATAGTCATAAAAATTCTAAAAATTTGATATTTGCTATAAGTGTCAGTGTCTAAATTTAGCTGTAAATTATATACATATTTTGAGACTTTATGAAATATGCATACTTGCTTAATTGTCAGATTTAATTAATTTTTAAATCAGTATCACATCAGTCAAGTAAGTTTACATATGATTTAGTCTATAAGTAAGATATCAACACTAACATAACATTTCTTTTGGAGGGTTAGGTCTCTCAGATGCAGATTCCTTATTGCTCCATCTCTGTTTTGAGATGTATTTTGATTTCAGACATATCATTCATTATTTAACAATGTGTGCTGAACATTGACTTCACAATAAATCACTTTTGGTTTCTTTATATCCTGTCTTACACATAGAAAAGGAACATAAGAATAATTAGCATCTTTCATCCAGCTGTGCTTTAGATTCATGAACTACGTATTTATTCACTTTAGGCAATTTGTACACTTAATAATATAATGCTAAATATAATCGTAGGTTCAGCGGTCTATAATATTTTCTCAATAATAAAATTTACTGAGGATAAATGAGGATGCTGGGTAAAGCTAATTTATCATCTTTCATGATTGGGCATTGCCAATGTCAATCATTTCCACAGGTATATCCAAGTAGGGAAAGCACCACTCACAGTGGTTCTAGTATATTTATCTTCCATAAATCCAAAGAAGTGACTTTTTACCCACAATATTTAGAAATAGTGCACTTTTTAACCATGAGATCATCTAGGAAAGGTCTGCAAATGGCAATACTTGGAACTTATTCTACATTTATTGTTTAAACTTTATATTTTATTATCATTTACATTGAATTTTCTAGTGAACATGATTACATATTAACTTTGTTTTTTAAAGTGAAAAGCATATGGTTGATCTTATCAATTCCTTTGTAATTTTGATCTACATACAAAATATTAAAATAGAGCTCTCAGCATTACTGGTGAGTTTTATGTAATTCTTTAATTTGATTAAGAGTGAGGCTTTCATGACGATGAAAAATTCATTGTAGAAAACTACCTGTAATTGCTAATTGATTGACATTCCTTCAAAAAGCAAAGTAACTGTTTTATGGAACTGTGATATGTACTACGAACCCTAGAATTTCTGTGTCCATAGTATCAGTTGGAAACAGAAAGTGCAAGAAAGAATTTGGAGAACCAGCAGAATTTTTAATATTTATTCGGAGACCAAGAAAGTGTGAGTTTCAGAACATGATGCAGTGGAGGAAATGCTAAGAAAGCTGTTCCTTTGTGTAGATCCTGCATCTCTCTCTCTACCACAAAAGGGCCAACCTGGGAGTCTGTGGCAGCTCAACAGGGCCAGCAGTAGTTTTCAATAACAGATCCTAGCAGAGAGTAGGGTAAGGTGCAAGTGGAATCACTATCTCTCTACTGTCCCTGCATCAGGATTCAGTGACCTACAGAGTAACAACACTACTTCACTTCTACCTTCCAAACTTGCATTGGTCTTCTTTTGTCCAATTATAACTGAAAATAGAGGGAGAAATGAGTCTGCAAAATTTCATTTCCAGTTCACCCAAGTTCAGATGTAACCTATTTCCTCAGTGCTCATAAGTTGCAAATATTGATGCGTGGTATATAAAATAAGAAACATAGAATGAAAATAAAACTACACAATAAAAAACATAAGAATTATATCCAAAACTTTTGAGTCAATATTCCCATAAAGAACAGGCAGAATTATCTTACAACACATTTTGATCTTCATTCAAAAATTACTTTGGGAAACCAGTTTCTAAATAGTGAATTATGTAAAATGTACTTGTAACTGTATTTCTTACTGAAGTATCTTTATGCGATAGTAACTTACTTATTAATGTTCTTATTAATGTTTTCATTTAACTTGAGCAAAAATATATTAAATTATTATGACTATAGTATAGAATAAATTTATAAGGTACACTGAAACACAAAAGCATATTTTGAAAATTATGATTATAGTGCTTCCCACCAGGCCCCTATAGTGCTTTTAATATTTTGTATGTTTATTTTTGTCAAGTACAGGAATGTAATAACTCACTCTTAGTAAGAAAACATTTCGTCCTTGGTGAAGATATACAGGAGAGGAATAGCTAGGCCAAATGGTACGTCTAATTTTAATTCTTTGTGAAATCTCCATAATTATTTCCGTTATGGTTGTACTCTTTTACGTTTTACTGACAGTGTAGGAGGACTGTTTTTTCAGTATAGGAGCAACAACACTTGGTATTCTTTGGAATTTCATGATTTCCATTTTATTTGGTGAATGATATAATCTTAGCATTGTTCTAATTTTAGCTTCTCTGGTGACCACAGATGCTGAACATTTTTTTCATATTTTTGCTGTAAAGGAATCACAGTATAGTAATACATCCATATCTATGTTTATAGCCATAAACAGACAAATGGATAAAGAAAATGTGGTATCTATACATAACGTAGTACCATTTATTTATAAAGAAAATGAATTTGAAACATTTGTAGGCAAAAGGACTCGCCTGGAAAATATAATATGGAGTAAAATAAATGAATCATACAAGGTAAAGTGCTATGCAAACAAAGAGGATAATAAAGAGTGGCTAGAAGGAGACAAGGTGACAGATCACTTTCTAATGAGAAAAGAGATGAAGGGCAAAGGGAAAGAAGATGAGAACAGGAATTAAGAAGAAGCGAGAGAAACCATGTACAGGAATCAAAAAACCACAATGCATGTAAAATTTTTGTCATAAACTAAGAAAACAGAAGAATAAAATGGAGTAGTGGATTTAAGGGAGAGAGATTGAAAGAAGGAGGAATGGGACTGGAAAACAAAGTCACTCCACTGTGCACAGACATCTCTAATGTAAATGTAAACTTCATGTACTGCAAGCATGTACCCAGGAAATTTAGAAAAAGAAATAACTTCTCCTTCAATAACATGCAAATACACTTTGATATTTAATTACTATAATTAATGTCACTTTATTACCTACCTCAAATTCTGCAATTTTATTGATGCCAAGCCTTCACTGCATGCCAGTGGGTGGGAAATGTGCTTGGTGCAGATGACAAAATTTGATAGGCTAGGAGATCAAAAATTAAAAAATTAAATTTTTTTGATTTAAATTATTTATTGTCTCTTATTCCTCCAGTATTATCTTTTCTAAAATCTTCTATATGGTATGTATAATGACCACTTTGGTAGGCATAATAAAAATTTTTCACAAGGCACGTACATTTATCATCATTAATAGGCATGTTAATAATTTAAGGGAGAGTTACTATATCAAGGAATTCAGAAATGGTGTTACCTCTTCCATTCTTAACAATGTTCGTATACCAGTTTTACAATTAAAAATATCAGTTGATTTCATGCATAATGACACGAGATATTTCAGTTTAAACAAGCACAAAAACAAATAAAATCTCCCAATTTTGGATTAAGCCTCAGTGTAGTGTGTTTTGAATTTGCTGGAAGAGACTGAGTCTTTATTTTGGTTGGTCATATTTTTCAGTCACAATATTCCGAAGATTTCGCAGGATGGTTTGTGTTATAAAATTAAATGGAATCAGGTTTGTGTCTTTTATGGTGACCCACTCTTTAGCTGCTAATGAAATATTTTATTTTCTGCTTGGATTTTGTCTGCATGTCATTTATTACATGGAGATGAAATTACTTATTCATGTTCTCCCTGACATCCTGAAGGTCACTTGTCCTGTCCTCTTTGTCCTTTCCACTTATTAAATGGGATTAAATGAGGTCATAGGTTTCCAGGTTTCCGTAAAGGTCAATGTGGATAAAGATGTTTCTAAACAACCCTGAACACTCTGGGGGAAAATGTTCTCTGCACTTTGCCATTAAAACAGTAAATCCTTTATAGATGACTGTAACTCCTTGTGGAAGAAGTTTATCTTGACATATTGATGTACAATAGAAAAAATAATTACTAATTAAAATGTAAAAGAAAAGCTAGAACAACACAAAAAATCTTGCATTTATAAAATCTGGCAAGTAGCAAACATCTGAGAATGAATCAGTAACAAAACAGCTTATACATCGTTAAATATATAGAAGATAATCTAAACAGCAAAAGCCACACCATGAAAGGGCAAAAGGAGATGTTACTGCAGAAAACGCTGAGATTGCCAAGGGCGTAAATAATTCTTCAGCCTCAGCATTTACCAGAGAAACTAAAAGGTCATGCAGTAATTGTAGGCTGCACAATGTATTTATCTGAAAACAAGCATATAAAATAATGAAACATATTTGGGTAAAAAGATTTTAAAGCAGAATTAAAAAAAAAAAACAGAATGCAGCTATGCATATTTCAGAGTCAATATTTTAGTGTTGGGTTTTTGGGGTTTTTTTTGTAATTTCTTTACTGCATTTCTCATTTTGGCCTAAATCATTTTTCTTCACCATGTGTGTGATTAAAGTTTTAGAGAACATTTTGACTGTTGCTAGAAAACTAAAGCACTCTGTAATCTGATGTGCCCATAGGAAATTCAATATTTCACACAAACATCCCATCGTATGTCAAAAATAGAAGCTGAGTGACATTCTTAAAGAAGTAGTGAAGTCTGTAGAGAATATGCTTGCTTTCAGTAAGGTGCTACAGAAAGTCACATATTCAGTTTATCTGTAAATATTCTTTCAGTAGTGAATATTATTAAATAAAGTAATTTATAGCTAATCACAATTCATAGCATAATCTTCTAAATATATTTAGCAAATAAACAACACCAGGTCTCCAAGTATATTTACTTCATTTTTTTTATGTTGAAACTAATTAAAAAAATTGCTAGAGGCAACTTACAGAATATCTATGTCTATTTCTCAAATATGGTAACTTGTAACATTAATTATACAAAATTTAAGGACTTTGTTTTTATTCCCTTCCCTAACTCCTCTCCTTATATCTGTTCTCTCTCTCTCTCTCTCTCTCTATATATATATATATATATATATACATATATATATATATATATACACACACACACACACACATATATATATATATATATATATATATATATATACACATATATGTGTTTGTATTTATTTTCAAGTACAATAAATACATGCAAATTGTGTTATATTTATAAATTTGAAAACTATGGGAAATACGTTCATTATGTACAGACATTTGTAAATAAATGAATGTTATCCATGTTTTCATACAATTTGTAACTACACAGTGATAGCATCATACTACAGATCACCAAAAATGTGATCAATTATTTACTTAAATAAAATTTAACTTGTTTGAAGTGTTTACATCATTTCATGTTCAGCATGGTTATGTAATTTTGGCATGTTTCAGTTTCTTTTATATCATTTCACTCCGAATACACTACAATATATTTATAGTATGTCTTTTACAATCGATCCACTTAAAGTTTTATTAATTTGTTTGATGAATATTTACTAAATGCCCAAAGAAAATTCCATTTAGTGTTCCAGGAGTAGGAATAGAACAAGAAGAATAAAATCACCAAAAATCTTCTCTATTTGCATGATACTTAATTTCCATAATGTTGGGAGACAGATGTATACAATAGGGAAAATAGTTAGAAAATTTCATCCTTAGTTTTTTATGAAGGAAAATAAGACAGAAAAGGAAAAGCTATATTGAGGAAGGACAATTTTACCACCAGAAAAATAATGTTTAAGTAAAGCTTTGAAGAGCACAAAAATGCACACCAAACTACTAGTTGGAAGGAAACCCTTTTGGCATCAGAAGGCAGAGTGAAATACTAAAGCTCTAAGTGTCAGAATACAGTAAGAAGTGTCAGAATTTGGTAGGAACAGGAAGAAACAGAAGAGGATTCACAGGCAAATTTCATGAGAAAGTCAGGTTCTTAGAGAGAGTAGGGCATTAGAGGTTATCGTAAATCTTTGTATTTCATTTCGAATGGAGACTTTAAAGCCAATCTGATTCAGAGGGTGTATCTGAAAGCGGAGTTAAAAGTATTGCAATTGTAAGAAAGAAGTGAAGCCAGATTCATGGTGGAATTTAAAACACATTTACCAGTTTTCAGATGAGAGATGGTAGTGACATAAATTGGTGGCTGTGGAGATAACAAGTACAAAGATTTTAATTATGTTTAAATTATGAGCTGAAAAAATATCGCTGAAGGTTTCAACTTGGGTGAGAGAGAAAGAAGATTCTAGATAGCTCCATGAGCACAATACCTCCACGAATCTGATAGTTCAACCTCCATCAGACACACATATTTGAAACAATCATAAAGATAGAGCAGCCATGAAATAACGTGGGAAATCTGTAAGTTTAGTTTTGCCACCATGATTAGTGGCTCAGTGTTGTTCCTTTGCTTATTTTTAATTAAAAAATATGTACTTCGTTATGTCACACACTCACTCTACATTGTGGTAATTTAATACATAATAATCAGCCTGGGTAAAAAACTTCATTTCTTCAATCAGTCATTATTTTGTACTGGAGATTTTATGTCCTTCATTTCATTTCATTTTGAAAGACATTGTAGGTTGTTTTACCAATGCACACTCCACTGTGCTAAGCAACTGTTATCAATCAGCTCAATTTTTTTTTGCTTTTTTCTGACAGCTATCTGGGTTGGACTCTGTGCATCTCTGCTGACAGTTTTTGTGTGTGTGTGTGAATGTGGGTACAGGGTCTCACTAAGCAGCTCAGACTCATAGAGATTCTCTTGTTTTCGGCCTTGTAAGTGCTGGGACTACAGGCATGCACCACCATGTCCAGACTCCATCGCTGGTTCAGTGCATGCCTGAGAGCCGGGTTAGAACAGCATGCAGTGCCAGGGATAGATCCCTGGCCCTAGCTTCCCTAAGCAAGCACTTAGTTCGCTGAGCCATACCGCAGTCTTCTGCTAGCAGTCTCAATTCTACCAGTTGATACAAGCTAATACCTGATGCCAGTGGCTGACATCGTTGGATGCTGGTCTTTGAACCTGATACCCACTTACTTTTAGACACTGGATTATGCTGGTCACCACTGGCTGACTTCCATGTGCTGCTGTCTGCCATTGTTCACTGCCAAAGTTTGTCCAAAGCAAACTTATATGCTTCCCGGAGACTTGCTGGGTGCTCCCTTATATCTGCATCCCTGTCACAGTTTCTTTCTTTTTCTTAATGCTAGCCATTCTTTTTGGTCTGAGATGATATCTCACTGCAGTTTT